>JANTPZ010127977.1:0-11464 GCA_025593235.1 Vachellia pachyceras
AGGACTTTCTCCATCAGATTGCATTGGGTCCAAGCCCACATCCTTGAAGCTCTTGGCAGATACGGGGGTCTCCATTCCCGTCTTCGGAACCTGCTAAGCAAAGTAACTCGTAATATCAAATCGCTGGTTGAATTTCTAAAATGTACCAAGCTTTGCCACTGAAAACTGATATCGGAAACGAAAAATCTGATTTGGTGTATCCATCCTACTTAACAGGGAGGGATTTATATGGGAGCAGCGGCTGTTAGCTTGTATGGTAGCTTCAGGCCAACGCCGTCGTTTGCAGGAATGCATTCTCCCGCATGCGTTCCCAAACAAAACATCATTCTGCCCAACAGCCCAAAAGTCATTTTTCAACCCTAACGGGCTCCCCAAACAAGCCCAATCAATGGCAATGGGAAGGAACGTAAAATAATGGTTTTACAGAAACAAATCTTAAGGTATTATCCACATTTTCGGGCGAAGAAAAACAACATACATAAAATACAACTCTCCTCAGATCATTCTTCCACGTAAAAATGGTTTCACAAAAACAAATCACGATGTCAAGTTGAAAACTTGGACGGCCATGTCTGTATCCTTCGAATCAAGTAGTTCACGCTGTAACTTTTAATTAATGTTAGGGTTCTTCATGCATTATCATAAATAACGGTCGCAGCAAGCTATAGCTAATTCAACATGAATTAATGCAAATATTAAGCATACAAGTGGGTTCAAACACTCGTATGGCTGCGTTTGACATCAAACTATTCTTGGAAATAATGAAGGACGAAATGAAAAGGTAGCATTTATAATTTTCTATGCTTTGAACCAACGAGTGAATCAGAGTCAACATGACTAAAAGAAGCTGCAGTTTCAAAAGAAAAGGAATAAAACCTGAGACATATAAGAAGTTAGACTCCCCATCAGTGTTTTCAATTAATGGCACTCTCTATTTCTGGGTTACAGTATGGGCTCCTTGAAGGATTGTTGGGTGCGCCAAGGCAGAAACTATATCCGTTGGAACTTGTTGGACATTGGACTACTGGTTTGGCCGCTGTGTCATAACCTTGGGAGACGTAGTCAACTTGTCCAAGCATTCTGGCAAAGCGAGGAACCATGAACTGATCATCAGCGATATCATCGTCATAATGACGATGCAATCCACCGGTAATATTGACGTTGTTGTGTTGTGAATCTGCAGTAACAGCAATCATCAACATCATCATCACGAGGATGACAGTAATACTTTTCTTCATCATCCTCATTTTCTTCACAAGTCTGTTGATTCTCTGATCTCTAGTAACCTCTCCAATTAATGAGGGAATATATAAGGCATCACTTGCTAGCTTTATCTTATTTTATTTTAGTTTTTCAGCCAGCACATCTCTGAGTTGCGATAGATGTAAGGAAACTTTTGTCGTTACGTATTTGCTTTGATGGCATATATTCTTTTAATCTTCAAAAAATACACTACAATGTACTGTTGACGTGCGTAATTGGGGATTCATATAGTTCAAGTTTTGGACTTGTTTATTCATAATATCAGTGTTATAACGTTGGCTCTAGACTATGAATGATTAAAATGCTGTTGTTAAGTTATTTCTTGCGTAAATGATTGTTTTGATGTCCACGACTTATTCCATTGACTGTGTTTTGAGACTTCAAATATTCATTTGAATATATTTTTGTTGTGGGACAAAGGTTTGAATACAATATTTCAAGGTTACATTATTGTGATTTGTTGCCACCTTCGTTCCTTTCGAAGTGATTTAGTGAATTATGGGAGGAGAGTCAAGGATCGTTTTTATTTTATTAATGACCCTTATATTTGATCATTCACCAACACAGACCATTACTTATGATGGAATCTATACTAATTTCATGATCATTGATGAGTATGCTTTATGAGTTGCTCACCTTGAAGCTTTTGTAAGGATCAACATCCTTAGTTCCTTTCATTACTGCAAAAAGATCTCTTTAGCATCACTTAAAGTGAATGTGGCCTAACCATCTCACATTCATTTGTCTAAAAACGGATGTGATAGGCCTACTAGATGAAATGAACCAACTTCTTTTGTCACTTGTATATGGAACCAGTTTCGGTCCCTCTCCCTTCTTTGAGCGTCCGGTCCTCATCCCATTTTGCTTATTATCATATATTTTATTAATAACTAATATAAGTATAATAATTAATATATTTAATTATTATTTATATAATATAGTTATATATTTAATATTTTAAATTTATTCTATTATATTTTATTTATTTTTTATTTATGAATTATTGAATTTTTAAATATTTTTATAATAATTAAAAAAGGTTCACTAATCGATGTCTTCATCTCCACCGTTCATTTACTTTCATCATCTCAGGCGTTACTTCCTTTTCATTCCAGGCATTCCTGCAAACCTTTCCCTTAATGGAGCATGTTGAAAGGAACAAGTCAATGGATGAGCAGCAAAAAGTAAAAGGGAAAGGTTTGCAGGAATGCCTGAAATGAAAAGGAAATAACGGCTGAGATGACGACATAAAATGGACGGTGGAGATGAAGACATCGATTAGTGAACCTTTTTTAATTACTAAAAAAATTTAAAAATTCAATAAATATATTATATAAATATATTTATTAAATATATTAATTATTAATAAAATATATAAATATATAATAAAAATAAATAAAATAGAATAAATTTAAAATATTAAATATATAACTATATTAAATAAATAATAATTAAATATATTAATTATTATAATTATATTAATTATTACTAAAATATATAGTAATAAGCAAAATGGGATGAGGACTGGACGCTCATAGAAGGGAGAGCGACCGAAACTGGTTCCCTTGTGTACATGTCACGCAAAAAGAAATGTAAAAAAAAAAAGCTAAAACGAAGACATAAAAAGTGTATGATGCTATAGTGTTTACAATTAAGTTCATTAGCCTCCATCCTTTGGTTATCTTTTCTCTTATCACCTGTAATGAGGGCATAAGATACAATCACAAGACTTACCTAGTCTTCGTTTTACTTCTCATTAACCCTTTGTAGTTAGAAAACCCAACCAACCCAAATGATACTAGGCTTTGAATATTTATAAACTCGGTGAATGAAATGATCAGCACTACTAGAAAATCACAAATTAGTGAGAAAAATTAGCGATGGCTTGAATATTCCTCTCTAAAATGTCCAATTAGCGAGGAATTTAGCGAGGAATATTAAATTACTCTCTAATTTCCTAAATTAGCAAGGAAAATTAGCGACGGCTTGAATATTCCTCTCTAAATTGCCCAATTAGCGAGGAATATTATATTCCTCTCTAATTTTCTAAATTAACGAGGAAAATTAGCGACAACTTGAATATTCCTCTCTTAATTGCCCAATTAGCGAGGAATATTATATTCCTCTCTAATTTTCCAAATTAGTGATGAAGTTAGCGACGACTTAGAAATTCCTCTGTAAATTACCTAATTAGCGAGGCATATTATATTTCTCTCTAAATTTTCAAATTAGTGAGGAAAATTGTTTTCTGTAATATCAGAATATTCATATTCATTTTTAGCATGAAATTTTGAAGGGATAAAGGAGTTAATATATTATGTTTTTTTTCAAATGTATTATGTTTTTTTTTTTGCAATTTCTCCCTTTTGTTTAAATTTTGGAGGCTTGGCACAAAATTTAATTTTCTTGTTTGTAATTTTGTTTTTTGGAGGGAAGAAAATTAAATTTTCCCTCTTATTGTTTGTTTTCTAATTTTAGGTGTAAAATTTTCCCACGCAGTCTCGCTTGTTTGCAGGTGAGGCTGGTTGACCTACTGACTCACCTCCAATGTGTGACCTGGTCCTCCTTCATCACCTCACAGCCGCCGGATTGTTTCTCAGGTGATGTTCCCGGCAACACAGAGGGGCTTTATCCAACGATCTAGGGCGCGATTTCACCGCCTTTTTTCAGGGTGTTCTCTCTCGAAAATATACATGAGCATGGAAAAAGTTTTAAATTGAAAAAAGAAAACGATGATAAATGCAGATAATTATCTCGTTTTGAACTAAAGTTCTACCTCCTCCGACGATCCATTGATCTTGATGAGAAGCTCGAAGATTGAACAAAACACACACACAACATATATATATATATATATAAGGAGATCCAGATACATATAAGCATATTCATACACATGAAGTTTTTGAAACCGATTAAGTATGAAAACGAAATTTGAAATCTAAAAATTTTCAAAATTTCAAAACCTATCCTTTACCGGTGGCAAGCCATAAATTCCGGGGCAAGCTCTCAAATTGACAAAAATACACAAGATTCAATTATATACTCATATACACAAATCCAACCATATTGATTCCACTTGCTGATTCAAGAACTCAGAAATTCAGATTCATTATCAACTAGATTCAAAAACGTAAAAAAAAAAAAATTCTAGCAACTTCCTAGATGCAACTTCGGTTTGTTACATTTGTAAAAAGAATTGGAAATAAATACTACAATAAAAAATTAATTGTAGAATAAAACTTTTAATAAAATATAACTGATCTTTTATAATACAGAAGTGAACTTTTATGATGTATGCAATTAAATTTTTACATTGAACTAAATCTTAAGAGATGTCTTTTTCAGCCAACTGTAACCGACAATTTTGATACATTACTGTCGGCAAGCACAAGCAAGATAAATAATTGTCACTCCAATTTTCAAGTGTCGGTGGGAAAGTAATTTTAGTCGCACATGCTTCTATAAAAAGGAGAGAAAATATAAGTTTATTTAACTTTCCATAAGAATATTTATGTGTTTAGATTTAAATGCTTATTTTTTTAATGAAGCCGTCAGAATTAAAATTACAATTTAAAAATAAATTTAAAGCATCAATAATAAGAATTTCTAACTCAAATCATCGTCACAGCGATGGAGCTAGCTACTTAAAAAAATAGATATACATTAGGTTAATATAATATTTCATCACTCAGATTTACTCTCATTTCTATTTTAGCTCATTAAATTTAAAATAAGTATTTTTGATTCTTTAAATTTTATTTTACTCAAGATATTAATGTCTATAATATAATAAAAATCTTAATTATTTTATCCGAGAGATCAAAACGAAAATTAAAAAGAAACTTGAAAGATCAGATATAAGGGTACAAATTAACGCACATAAATTGTACATACAGAAGTGTTCAAAGGAATTCAACAAAAAAAAAAAAGTGTTCAAAGGAGCATATGGGATTAAAGTAGCGAGCACTACTTTTGTAAATGCACAAACACAGCAGGAATATTAAGAAGCAGGTGATGAGTCGAATAAAAGAAGAAATACAGAGAAACTTGGGACCTTCATCACAAAAATTAAAAAAAAAAAACAGAGAGAGAAACTCCTTATTTAAATTATTAAAGGTTAAATTTTAAAAAATTGAAATATTTTAAAATATTTCATATCTATCATTTATATTTTATCCAAATATAATTTATATTTCCTGCGCATTTTCCCCAATATGGCGTTGGCCACACCTGCTCTTCTCCTATACACAAGGATCTATCCGTTTAGATACGTAATTATTTGAATAGTTCTAGCGGTGTAACCAACTTATTTTGAAACGTGAAATTGTTGTCTTTAGTGCTCGTTTGGCCCCTTAGTTCAAAACCTAGATATTACTCTAAAATTAAGATTTGTTTAAATACTCATATTTTTTAGGAAAGCTATTATAGAGACAAAATCCGAGTTTGAAACCTACGTTTTGAAAAAAAATATTTTCTTATCAAATCACTCTCTTTCTTCTAATAAATGTTCTCTTTCCTATTTTTCATTTCTCTCTTTCTTACTTAATTTTTTCTTCGGAATGCTTAAAAGTTATTCTTACCGTAACTTTCCAAACACAATCACAATTTCAAAATTTAAGTTTTGCATTGGAAACCATAAAAACTATTCTTTCAAAATATAGATTTTATCTCGAATTCCATAAAAGCTATTATCCACCGAACTTCTAAATGAACTCTTAATTAATCCATGTGAGTGGAAGTTTGTTGGTCCAATCCCACGTTGAAATGCTCAATGTAATCTTTTTTATAATTTATAAATAATTCAATTATATAATTAAGAAGTCCATTAAAATTTATTAAAGATAATAAATATAATGTGTGTGTGCATTTTTAAATATACCAGTATTTATTGTTGGGTGAGCGAGGAGAGAATGAGTGAGAAATTGTAATAATTAATGCATAGTAACATAGATATATAATCAATTATGGATAAAAAATTATAAAAAATGCATCAAATTTTAGGGATCTTCAAGATTTAATTTAGGGCTTTATTGGAAACTATTTCCATAACTTAGGTTTGGTTACAAAATCTAGATTTTGTCCAAACACAAAAAATTTTCAAAAAAGTTATTTTGGTTACAAAACTTCTGTTTGAAACATAGGTTTTCTCTTTCCTAACTTTTCCTCTTTCCTAGTTTTTTTCTTCTTTCTCTTTCTTACATACTTTTTGCCTTTGAATCTGTAAAAGCTAATGAAGCCAAACATAAATCACTTTTCAAAATATAGGTTTTACCTCGGAATATGTAAAAACTATTTTCCAAAATCTATTCTCCAAAACTTAAATTTTACCTAGGGATATGTAAAAACTATTTTTTAAATAGCTTTCAAACAATCCCTTATTAAAAGTACGAAACACATTCAAAGTGTTGTAACTTGTAAAAGGAAAAGGAGTTGAAAGAGTATTATTGGAGCTCTCGATTGATCACATGGGCTTCTTTGGACATATGTATCAACTTGCCCATTTTTTGTTGCCATGTCTGTGTAAGACTTGCTTTGGCTGCGTAACTTTGTCTCCAGCGGTGAACCCCACTAGGCCACTATCATATATGGCCCTACCTAAAGCGTATCGTTAATCCCACTGATTAACCAACTAGTAGAAAATATTGTTCGTCTGGTGCATCACCACAACAAAAATACCAACAAATGATCCCTTAAGGAACACCCATCAAAAAGATATGGATTGATACGCAATTGTAAAAGAACGTCCATGACGACTAAGATAGAAAAGAAAAACAGAAGTAAAATGTAGAGAAAATGAATAAAAAATCCTTACTTAACAATTTTATTAATGGAAATGATGTGATACATTTTTGCACATAGAAAGTATCGGTATTCTGTAAGTTTTGAGGAAACTCTGGTTTATGCTCTTATTAATAAATTTTTTAAACATGATTTTTAAAAAAATTTCCTCTAAAATATATTGATTATTGTAACATCTTTTATTTTTAGGGAGATTTATTGTAAAGTCCCAGTAAAAAAGTTATTTATGAATTGGTCCTAAGAGGTTGTCAACGACAAGTCGATGAGCACCATTGACAAATAGAGCAGCTGACATTGACAACTATTGAGAATTTTCATAAATAACTTTCTTACTTGAAACCTAACGATAAATCTTCCTTATTTTTACCCTCGAGGGGTGTGTGATGAGCACCAGTGACGACGTTGATCTCCAGGGTCACTCACCATCGATCTCTGAAATCTATCTTCGCTGGCCGCTTCCCTCTACCTTGAGCTCTCCTTCCAACATGCATCCTCTACTTCGTGACGTCTATCATCTGTCGTCCTTGACCGACAGGCTCTCTGTTCAGAACTTTACCGTCCTTCACTGATAAGCTCTCCACCCAGATCTTCTCGGCCTCCTGTTGAATTCGAAGGGAGAAGTACGGAAGGCCATGGATATGAATAAAAAAGATCTGGATTTGTGTTGGCTGGATAGTACAAATGGCCTTTTCTTCTTGGGTATTTTGATGGCTTTTCTGTGATGGGTGCTTCGATTGTGGTGGCTAGTGGCTAGTGATGTTCCTCTGGTCTTTATTCTTACCTTGTTAGATATTTTATTATAATATAAATATTATATATATATATATATATTAATGAAGGACTTAAAAAAATATTCAGAGTGTTATCCGTAATTATTTGGGTTAAACCCAAATAAGGCAACCCTAACCAACTTCATTAGATGTTGATATCTGATAGTGGAGGTAACAGTTTAAATTTGATGACCATTCATAGTTATTCTTGAGGTTTCCAGGCTAATGCGAATTATTCATCATCACCATCAATATGTCATTCTTTCTAGTTAGAAGAGACTTGTCACATGTAGTTATATTATAAATTATACATATTCTTGAGGTTCTCTGATATATGGTTTTGATTGCTTTTCAATTAGGCATTAACTCGTTCAATGGCTGAAAGATTTTTTTATTTTTTTGGCTTCACCATTGCTCTTGTGATCAGTTAGATATGAATGAAGGTATTATAAATTGTCCTACATAATGTATTGTGGCGCAAGAGGAGCTTGGCACGTCATGAAGTAAAGGTCACTGCACCCCAATTGGTTATTCATTAAATTTTTGGAGCCATTTCCTTCTCTTTGGCCTTTGCTATCTCGAATCTATCTTCATCCTTGCAACCCTCTTTAAGCATCCCACATTCCAGCAATGGATATGAGCGGTTATTAGTAATATACAAGAAGCTACAGTGAAAGAGAAGCTGCCCTGCCATTCTGGGGCTGGAGAAGTATTATGGATATAAATAAAATGTGAAAGGCAAAGCTATAAGATATCTTCATTTTACGAGAGTGTAGTTATTCCCCTCCTGCTCACTCAAATGTGTCTTCGATGTGCTTGAGGGTCTAAATACATTATCTCAATTCTATAGTATAAAGTATATGTTTGGTGTCTAAACGCATGTTTAATGGTATTTTTTCATAAAACGAGATAATCTATTTCATATATTTATTTCAATTTACATAAACATACTTCTCTACCGCGTTAAACGAATCCAAAATATATATCTCGAGGTTTGGCTGATTGTCGGTGAAAAATGGGTTGGTCCAAAATTTAAAAACAAAAAGACAAAAAGGAAAAAGACATATTGCCACTCATTATGAACCCGTGAGCAGAAGGTACATGAAAAGGTCACAGCGATACTACCAAACTGTAGCGATGGAACAGGACAATACTCTCGTGATGACAAGGATGTGATAAAGTTTGTACATGGAACCGGTTTCCTGAGAAGCGGGGATAGAGCTAGTTATATACAGATCGTTCATATATAATATGATGGACAATATAGATTTTTAGTGGTTATAAATTCTAAAATAAAGATAATCCCTTAATTATTATTTTTCTAAAAAAATGATTTTTTTGCTTTGAATAACTTATTTTAAAAAATGAAATATGAACTGTTCGAATCAGATATGAATTATCGAGATATTTAGAATAAAAAATGCCTTCAACAATGAGATTATATCAAAGATTGTAATGATACATTATTGATAAATATTTATGAAAACAGTTATATAAATGATTATAAATAGATGGTTGTCAGATGCTATCCGGATTTGATTCTCATCAAAGCTATGAGACTCCAAGATAGTATTTGCAAAAAAATATTCTCAGACCGCAATGGATCAATATATTTAAACTCAAAACTTCAAGCTTCTCCTTATGTTGTTGCATCTGCACTTGCTTACAAAAGTTCAACCGACAAAGCGAGTTACACAAAAGTGAAGGTAATTAATCGATGATGATGATCTTTGTTTCCAACCTAAGAAATGAAAAAAAAAACTGAAACATTTTGTTATTTTCCCTTATTTAAAATTGAAAATATTTCGGAGGTTGTGTACTTCAATGAAAATCCTGAAACTTTTGAGATCAATTTCTATGGGTTAGACAGAAATACAATATCAAACGCAAGAAAGGCAGTGCTCACATCTGCTTATGTAAAGGACAATAATTCCTTAGAAGAGCCTACAAAGGTACATTACACACACATTCTTCTTCTTCTTCTGTAATTTTTTTCTATATTAAAATTGGTTTGTTAAAATGGAGTTCATTTGAAAACTGTTTCGTACATACATTGCTTTGTGTGCGCGCCGATATTACTCTGGTGCAAAGTCTCACAGGGAACGGAAAGGACACGACTTTCCAAAGTCACAGCTTTTGATTTCCCAAAGTGATGGATCATTTTTTGAAGATAGACACACGTGCAAGGAAAATTCATATCCTTGTGACTTTTTTTTTTTAAAAAAGATCCCTTGTATTATTATAGTGGTGGCATCAATATATAACATAACATCACTTGAATTGGTTTCAGACTTTTCGTTTGCAAAGCCATCGACCCATTTTCAAGTAAATATGATTCATAAGAAAAAAATAATTAAGTACTGATTCATCCTTATATTTATATCAATATTTAAATAAGTACTTATAGTTTAAAAAAATTAAATTATTTCTATAGTATGAAATTGAATATACTATCGAATACTAAATATTGACACATCTTGTGACAAATATTCAAATCACATTACCAGGAATTAGACTATCCTATCATAACCAATCTGTGTTGGAAAAACATCCGCTTTTTAGTGTAGACATGAGGCGGCTATGAGTGGATAGAGGGGAAGCGACCCATGAACCCTAAATTTTCATCAACCGATGAAAGCCCAATGGATTTGAACTCAGCCCAAATAAGCGGGTCTCTTATATTTGTGTAAATAATGTTCATGAAACTGATAACAACATATTCGTGATGTCTATAATTGTAACATCCGAAATTTTTTGCTCAAGATAGAATCGAGGTATTGAAAAATTATTGAGAAAGTAAGGATGCCGTATCGAAAAATTATTGAGAAAGTAAGGATTTTGAGTTATTTGAGTGATTTTCAAAATCACTACCAAAATTTGCCAGTCAAAGTGAGAGTTAGGAGTTTCATAAAATTATTTTGAAAATTAACTCGAGAAGTAAAAGACTGACTCGAGTGATTTGTCAAATCACTTTCAGTATTTTGCAAGTGAAAGTTATAAGCTTTGTAAAGAAGATTAGAAATTTAACTCGAGTGAAGAATGGATATCTCGAGTGAATTCAAAAATTGCTTCCAGTGTTTGCAAGTGAAAGGGAAGGTAATAAGGTTTGTAAAGAAGATGGAAGTCTAACTAGAGTGGAAAATGGATAACTCTAGCGAAATCAAAAATCATTTTCAGTGTTTTGCAAGTGAAAGTGATTAGGTTTGCAAAAAAGATTAATCAAAAATCACTTTTAGTGTTTTGCAAGTAAAACTGATAATTTAAAAAGCCTTCACTCACTGCCTGTCTCGAGTGAAAGTGAAAGTCCGTATAAAAAGCTTTCATCACCTGATGTTCTTCAGTTGGGGGTTGGGGGAGATGTTATTGAAACCTCCCACCTATAGGCTCACTTGAGTGACTCGCGAAAGTTACTAAGTGAGAAATGCTGACATGAGTGATTTGCTTTGAAAACTTGACTTGAGAGATTTCTGAAAATGAGAGTTTAAAGCTTTGACTTGTGAACTAGACTCGAGTGAAAATATTATGACTTGAGTGATTTAATTCAAAAACTTTTTCTTAATGATATTTTCCAAATCATAGTAAGTGATAATAAGAGATTTCATGAAATCAATATATTTATTTTATTTTAATCC
>JANTPZ010127979.1:0-14682 GCA_025593235.1 Vachellia pachyceras
TTCAAAATGATGTTTTGTGTAGGGTAAAGCTAAGAGATGGATTTTAGAAGCTTAAAGGGCCATAAAAATCAAGTCTTGAACTTGTAGGACACTTAGAAAACCAAAACGGGGGTTTTTTGTGTTTTGCAAGTTTTGTTGCATTTTGATGATGGCATGTTTATGTGGATGTTATGCCATGATTTTTAGGGGTTTAAGAGTTCCCAAGAGCATCTTGAAAAAGAACCAAGAACACTTTGCAAATTGGATTAAAGGAAAGCTAGGATCTTGAGGTAGCAAAACTACTAATCTCCTTCTATGTTTAAGAAAATGATTTGTGAATGTTACATGAACTTTTATGATGAGTAAAGTGCATGATTTGTGTATGAAATGTGAATTTTGTGCTATGGCCATATGCATATTCAAGTGAAGTTTATATGTCACATGTTTAGATGTTCATACACATGCCCTAAAGTTATGTATTAATTCTTTTATCTCTTCAAAATTTCATGCTAAAAATAAATCTGAATAATTCAGTATTACATTAAAAAATTTCATCACTAATTAATTTGAAAAATTAGAGAGGAACATAATTTTCTTCCCTAAATTTCTCGCTAATTGAGTAATTTAGAGAGGAATATCCAAGGCATCGTTAATTTTCCTCGCTAATTTGGAAAATTAGAGAGGCATATAATAGTCCTCGCTAAACTCCTCACTAATTGGACATTTTAGAGAAGAATATATAAGTCGCAAATAATTTTACTCGCTAATTTAGAAAATTAGAGAGGAATATAATACTCCTCGCTAAATTCCTCGCTAATTAAGTATTTTAGATAGGAATATCCAAGTCGTCGCTAATTTTCCTCGCTAATTTGGACATTAGAGAGGAATTTACTATTCCTTGCTAAATTCCTCGCTAATTGGGCTATTTAGGAATTTCAAAGTCGTCGCTAATTTTCCTCGCTAAACTGTGATTTTCTAGTAATATTTCTCAAGCATATTCTTGATCTCATTATTAAAAACTTCCTCTTGGCCATTTGTCTGCAGATGGTAAGGCAATGTTACCTTATGCTTGACTCCATACTTCTTCATCAAAGTTTGAAATTGGTGATTGCAAAAGTGAGAACCACCATCACTGATGATTGTTTTAGGTGTGTCAAACCTGGTGAAAATGTTCTTCTTGAGGAACGTCAACACCATCTTAGCATCATTATGGATACGAGCAATGGCTTCTACCCATTTTGAGACATAATACACACCTACTAAGATATATTCGTTGTTGAAGGATTTAGGAAAAGGGCCTATGTAGTCAATCCCCTAAACATCAAATAACTCAACTTCAAGCATACTATTCAAAGGCATATCATTTCTTCTTGATATGTTTTCAACCTGTTGGCATCAGTCATACTTAAGAACAAAAGCATACGCATCCTTGAACAAAGAAGGCCAATAGAAACCACTCTGAAGGACCTTTGCGGCTATTTTTTCTCCACCAAAATGGCCACCATATTCAGAAAAGTGGCAACAATGTAGAATGCATTCTTGTTCATTTTCAAGCACACATCTTCAAATGAGTTGATCAGGACACCTCTTGAATAGATAGGGTTCATCCCATAAGTACTTCCTCACCTTATTCAGAAACTTGCGTTTTTTATGAAAATTCATCTCTGGAGGTAAAACTCTACAAACCAGGTAGTTCACAAAATCGGCATACTATGGTGTAGATGAGGTATCAACAACAAACAGCTATTCATCTGAAAAGGTTGCATGCATCCTATCATAAGAATCAAGTTGAGCATCGGTACTCAACCTTAAAAGATGATCAGCCATTTGGTCTCAGTGATGCTTCAAAGCATAATGATTAGTGCACCTTGGTACCCACAATGTATTGCTGAAACTTTTCACAAGCATACACAATGGCGAGTAACTCCTTTATGGTAGTGTAATTAACCTGGGCATTATCTAACGTCCTGCTGGTGTAGTAAATTGGATAAAATAGCTTCCCCTTTTTACCCAAGAATTGCCCCAACTGCATAATCACTAGCATCACCCATTATAATGAAAGGTGAAGTCCAATCCGGAGCCACCAAAATATGAGCAAAAATAAGTTGCTTCTTCAACTCTTCAGAGGCTTGAAGATACTTATCATCAAATTTAAATTCTGCATCTTTCTCTAGCAATCTACATAAAGGCTTAGTAACCTTAGAAAAATCCATGATAAATCGTCAATAGAATCCGGCATGACCAAGAAAACTATGAACACCCTTCATAGTAGATGGAGGTGGTAATTGCTCAATGATAGCAATTTTGGCTCGGTCAACTTCCAACCCTTCTTTGGAGACTCGGTCATCTTCTTGCACTATAAGGTGACATTTCTCCCAATTAAGCACTAAATTGGTTTCTTTACACCTTTTCAGCATTGCATCCAAATTATCTAAGTAAGAGTCAAAAGATGGCCCAAAAACAGAGAAATCATCTATGAAAACCTCAATTATCTTCTCAATCATACCAGCAAACATAGACATCATGCACCTTTGAAATATGGCCAGAGCATTGCAAAGTCTGAACGGCATTCTTCTGTAAGAAAATGTACCATATGGACAAGTGAAAGTAGTCTTCTCTTAATCTTCTAGAGCAACTACAATCTGATTATAACCTGAATATCCATCCAGAAAACAGAAGAACTCTTGACCAGCTAGCTTATCAAGCATCTGATCAATGAAGGGCACAAGAAAATGATCCTTTCTAGTAGCATTGTTAAGCTTCAAGAAATCCATACACACCCTCCATCCAACTACTGTCCAAGTTAGAATGAGTTCATTTTGAGTGCTAGCCACTACAGTTATGCCACCCTTCATAGGTACACGTTGAATTGGCTCACCCGTGAACTATTAGAATTAGGTTAAATAATACCAGCTGAAAGGCACTTAAGAATCTCTTCATTGACAACTTGTTTCATAACAAGATTCAAGCGCCTTTGATGTTTAATAAAGGTCTTATGATCATCCTCAAACAAGATCTTATTTATACAGATGGAAGGGCTTATGCCCTTGATGTCAACAATAGTCCACCTAATTGCACTCGTGTGCTCTTTGAGAACTCTTAATAGCTTCTCTTCTTGTAAATCAGAAAAGCTAGAAGATACAATGAATGGTAACGTGTCAGAATTCCCTAGATAAGCATACTTGAGTTGGTCCAGCAATGGCTTCAACTCAACAACAGGAGGAACTTCAATGCAAGGCTTGAATGGTCTACTTAAGGCATCAGACACCTCAAGTGGTTTAGCCATTCGTGGTCTTAGATGAGGAAATACTTCCAATCGAAAAACCTCTTCAACTTTTTCATCCACCTCTTCACAGCTCTTTTCGCCAATCAAGAATTCCTGTAAAGGGTCTTTAATCATGGAGGCATAAGAGTCTTGGTGAAAAATAGAATCCAGTAGATCAATAAATGCGCAATTAGCTGAACCATCATGAAATTTCAAGGCTTTGGGCATGTTGATTACCACTTTCTCATCATCAACCCTCAAAGTGATTTCCCACATCTTAACATCAATGATAGTCCTTGCAGTAGTTAAGAATGGACGTCCGAAGATGAGAGGAATGTTCCAATCAACTTCACAATCTAACACAATGAAATCAGCTGGAAAAATAAACTTGTCCACTTTAACCAGGACATCTTCAATGATACCTTTAGGCTGAGAAGTACTATGATCTGCAAAGAGGAGAGTAATAGTAGTAGATCATGGCTCTCCTAAACCCAATTGGTTGAAAACAACAAGGGGCATTAGGTTCACATTTGCACCCAAATCATAAAGAGTTCTACCATAGAAAGTTGTCCCAATATTATAAGGGATTGAGACTTTCGAGATTCTTAAGCTTAGGGGGTAACTTTCTTTGAATAACCACACTTCTTTTTTCATTCAATGCCACAGTCTCGAATTCATTGAATCGACGCTTCTTAGATAACACATCTTTGAGAAACTTAGCATATTTAGGCATACTCTTCAATGCTTCAGTCAAAAAAAATGTTGATATGAAGTTGTTTGAACATGTCTACAAACTTCTTGAATTGAGAATCTTCTTCCTTCTTCTTGAATCTATGAGGAAAAAGGAGTGGAGGCATCACAATATAAGTGGGTATCTTTCTCTTCTTCTCATCAATTATGCCTTCTTCCACTTTCTTGCCTTTAGCCATATCATCTAGCCTTTCTTCAACTTGCTTCCTTTTCTTAGTCTCTTCCTCTTCCATTACAATTTCTTCATCAAGAGTGTCTTCACCAACAACTTCCTCAACATTCCTCTTTTCCTTCTTTCTTGGGGTTAGGAACAGTAGTACTTGGAAATCGACTCCTAGGTTGTTGTGAACTCAAGTGTGAAGCAATTTGGCCCATTTAAACTTCAATATTCTTGATTGTCATGTCATGAAGAGCAACCCTTCTTGGCTCTTGTTGAAAACCCAAAAATTTAGCTCGTTGCACAGCCCTTCTGCCTCTTGGAATAAATCGTGCCTTGAACTTAGATGCCAACTTATACCAAGTAGTGATGGAATCAAGTGGCAAAGCTGTAAGCCAAGCTCTTGCCTTCTTATCTAGAGGCAAAGGAAAAAGTCTCAATCTTAGGGCAGTAGAAGTTACACCTTACTGCTTGAAGTTCTCACATACTTGGATAAAACGAGTCAAATGCTCAGTGGGATCTTCATTCTGATTTCCAAAAAAAGGGCCAATCATTTGAAGCATTTGAAGCATAACCGGCTTCATCTTAAAATTTCTAACAGTAATAGCAGGAAATTGGATATTGAATTGGTAAGTAGTATGATCCCAATCCAGATACTCATCCAATGTGCGATCTGCATCATTTCATTATGATATGCCATGTTGTGCTTTTGATTTGGATGCGTCAAGGTGGGTTGCTCTGGCTCAAGAATAGGCCTATGTGCTTCAAGTTGAGATAGGATGTTGTTGAATAGGAGGACTCTAGGGAGTAGGACCAGGTATTGTGTCAAAATCCTCTGATAAATATTCTTCAACTATCTTGTCAATAACTACTTCCAAATTAGTTTCCATAAGGCACAAAGGTACCAACAAGCAAGAAATTCAACCAACCAGTATCAAACTTATCAAGACAAGAAAGAAAATGAAAATGCGAAAAGAAAGAAAAAGGAAAAGAAAACTCAAGCATATCCAAAAACACCAACTAACTTTAATGACTTATGCCGTAGTCCCCGGTAACGGTGCCATTAACTTGTACGAGTCTTAAGTAGTATAAAAATATCGTTCCCACGAGGACTAAAGCACAAGCGAGATCATCAACGCAATCATGCAATCAATTAGGTTGAGTGAAACCATTTAAATAGTTTATAGCCTAAGGATTTGCCAAATTCAAGAAAAATGACAATATAATGAGAATGCCTAATTGGACTTTAATTCGGGGATGATAGATGCATAGGATTATTTTTCACCCTTGCAATTCATCAGACTTAAATAAATAGAACTTTATTAGTGATTAAATGACATTATTTGTTTGTCTAAGGTTCAAGAAGCAATTGATTAAGCTTTCTCAAGTCATAACCAAATTAATATCCTTAATTAACATGCACAATAATCTCTTGCTACGGTTAAAAGAAAATATTCATTAAGCAACAACCTTAATCTGACAATGTTAGATTAGTAACTATATCTCTATGTTACCAACAAACCATCCATTTAATTACTAAACTTCAAGTCTAGCATAATTTTACCTAAGTTTTAGAATTAAATTAACTCTTTCAAGCTTACTTTAATTGAACAAATGCATCCAAGTGGTGGCCAATCAATTAGAGGTGTTAGGCACAAGATAAAATTAACATATAATTATCACTAAAGAGAGTATTATCAAATCTCAATCCATGCAAAGATTTAAAATAATCCTAATGTATATTAATTAGCTATTAAACATCTCAGCCACAAGAATAATAAATTCAGGAATTAAAGCCATGAAGGAGCAAAGTACAAAAGAAATGACAGACAACGGTCTCCACAAGTGCTCTGAAGTTGTGCCTCGGTCTGTCTCAATATTCCCCACAGCTGCCTTGCATCTCTGTTGGTGGAATTCATGCCAGATGACGGAAGCTCTCACTATAGCATAGCCAACGCACCAGCAATTGCGTTGGAACATATTAGAAGCCTTAAAAGAATTGAAGCTCTCGTTTTTTTTTTGGTATGAAATAAGGGAGAACAGAGTGTGTGTAATTGTGTGATAGATCATAGAAGTTTTTCTGTGTTCAATGAGAATGAGTTATGTATCTCTTAAACCATTGGTGTGCTTCTGGATGCATGATTCTTCGCATACAACTAATCACGTTGCAATTGAACACTGTGATTATTGCGCTGGGTCCACTACATGGTTTAGATGGCTGTACACCTTCATGAGATCTCAGGCGCTGCAAGAACCAAGATGGGAAATGCTTATGTATTCATGTTATTCGGTAGTCCATCCTATTGGCTCTTTCAATTGTTTCTACTTTCTCTCTAGTTTCGGATCCAAGATCAATGATATAATAACTATAAGTACAACAAATAAAAGTCAGAATATAATTCACATGGTATGGTAGGCCTCTTTAGATTGGGAAAAGGGCACAATGATGACAAATGATAATAGTCGTCACTAATAAAAGGACCTTAAGAGTAATTATTGTTCGTGTATCGTTTAGGATGTTAAACTTGACTTGTTACTTTCACCATGGGAAAGCTCTTTTTCATAAAGCTGATCATGGTTTACCTTATTTAGACTTGGGAGCCCAAAAAACTACAAGTCACACTCGATGTATTTTATTAATTCCCTTATTAATATTCACAATAATTGGAGTATAATAAAATTCCTCACATTTTCTACGTATATGCTATGAATGCAAAATGGGCAGCGTTGCATTTACAGTTTTCTGCTCCAATGCTTCTCAATCGTGTTTTTGTTTCCTACTAAGTTGCTTAGTTCCTTTCTATCTAAAATTCACTAATTTGCACTCCTCTCTTTATGTTCAAGATAGTCATCACTTTCAAGGTTTACTATATTCCTGTATCATGCAGGATATTCTATTTACACCCATGGTGATGTTTATGTCGTAGAGCTTTTGCTCATATAGTGGCATGTCAAATCATTAGGAGCTGTGGTTATTCTGGCATATTTCATTGCTAGCTCCTAGTGGTTTCTCTTCCTTGAGGTGGGTAAGCTGGAAGGAGGAGTTTAGAGTTCCCTTTCCAATGAAAAAACAGACTTGGACTATCCAAATACAACCAGACAATTTTGATTTAATAGGTTGGGCACCCTAACTGAGTCCCTTTTGAATGAGTTTATGGGCTGGATTATAGTTATGTTTAGTTTCTTTTGGGAACTCAGAGGGGTGCTCATCACTTTTAATGAGCTCCCCCCAACTCATTAGATATAAACTGTCCAAAAACTTATTTTAGTTGGTATAAAATCTAAAATAAATTTAACAATTTAACTATTATATTTTCAAATAATAATTTTCTTATAAAAATTGCAATTAAGAAAATATATCTGGACCGTCCAGAATCAAATCTGGATGGTTCAGATCTAATAGTTGAGGGAGCACATCACTTTGATAAAACACCCAAACCGTGTCCTTTTTTTAGGGGGACTTGGTTTCCCTACTAAGCATCAAAGAGCTAATCAGATCTGGCTTAGTAGGGAGAGCCAATCAGATCTGAACTGTTTAGATCTAATTTAGATGGTCTACATTTGATTCTTTTCTACATAGTGATTTCTTAAGTAAATTTTTTTAAAAAAATAATAGTTAAGAGATTTATATTCTATATCTATAAGAATAATTTTTTAGAAAAAATAGACTTTTAAAATTTAAACCTAAACCACCTAAATTAGATCTAGATGGTTTCCAATTTAATTAACCTAACAACGGGATTTATATGTACCTTGTTTTATGTTTGCTTGCTCTATCGGTTTCTTTTCCTTTCTCGTGTCTGGGCCTCACAATTACTTGCGTTGATAAGTTAATTGTTGAGGTTTTTATATGTATCTTTTTGGTAATGAATAAAATTAAATTATCGTTTTATTAAAAAAACATAACGTCTATTCCTAACAACTTGAAACTTAATTTGAAAATATTAAAAAATTAGTTTTTTTCCATATTGCACCCTGTGTCCTAGGCTAGCCCATTTGTCATGGGGAGCTTGACAGTCTAGGCTAATCCGGATTCACTATATTGTAGGCATCTCGAAGGTAGGATAACTAGTTAGGGGATTTAATGCTTTTCTATACCCAAATGGGGATCAAACCCGGAGTCTTGGTTAAGGGGGGATGAACCCTTACCACTCAACCTCATGCCCTTGGTTTTAAAAAAATTAGTTATTTATAATAAATATATGTATATTTATTAAGATACTCTTTTTAATAATTATGTGCATTAAAATTGTTTCTCAATGGAAATATTCTAATATATTATGTGATTAATATATAGTTGGGGCAAAAAAATGTGTAATTAATAAACTTTAGAGGAAAAAAATTATGAATTTAGGGGACAAAATGGGAATCCTATATTTAAGATTGAAACAAACATTCTATCTCTCACTTGTACTTAAAATACCGGAGAGAGTAAATTATAATTTTAGTTCTAAGGTTGAGTTTTCCTTAGAATATCTCCTATGTAATTTTTTTTTGAATTTGCAGCATTTTCAAAGTTTAAATCATATTTTTTTTAAATGTGATAAATAGACAATGTTACCTTAACCAAGAAATGACAAATTCCTTAACTGTAACTTGCCGTTACCTAATAGAGTTGTAATTCCCTAAACTGAATTGCAATCAATATTTTGGAAAGGAATTTGCAAGGAAATGGGGACTTCCTTTCAGAAAATTTTGATCGCAACTTCACTTTAAGAAATAACAATTTTAGTATAGTTAAGGGCAAGTAATGATTAGGGAATTTGCTATTTCAATTTTTCAACCATGAAACTTGCAAGGAAATGGGGACTTCTCAAAAATTTTAATTGCAACTTGAGTTTAGCGAATTACAATTTTAATATAAGTAATGATAAATCATGGTTAGGAATTTTGCCATTTCAATTTCAATTTCAAATTTGATCGTAACTTCAATTTAGGGAATCGTAAAGCTAATGTAGGTAATGACAATTCACGGTCAAAGGAATTTGTCATTTCAATTTTTGAACGCGAGAAGTTGTAAGGAAATGTGGATCACCTTTCAAAAAATTTCGATTGCAACTCTAGTATAGGTAATAACAAGTCATAGTTAGGGAATTTACCATTTCATTTTTTGAACCCTGAAACTAACCCTTGAACTTGCAAGAAAATGGGGACCCCTCCTTTTAGAAATTTTAATTGCAACTTTAATTTAGAGAATTACAACTCTAATATAAGTAATGACAAGCCAAGATAAAGAAATTTGTCATTTCACTGTGATGGGCAATATTGTAACTTTATCATATTTTAAAATTTATGTAGACAAGTTCTACACCATGATTTATTCTTTTAGAGAAATGTACCATTTCATAGCAGAGGTAATGACAAGTTACGGTAAGGGAGTTTCCAATCCCGTAAAGTTTATAATCATATTGATGAGACAGAAGTGTGACATCTGACCAGAATATATGATACTTCCTACGCGCTTACAAAATTAAAGAAGATTACTCATGGATGGGTTAAAATTTAATTAAGAAAATATTTTTAAAAATCCAAATTATGAAGTGTGATGCGACTATAATAGACACGGTCACACGGTAGTCCAGTGACGTTAAACTACAGTTTGTGTTGTGAACAGATGCAAAAATTAATCAATTATGTTATTGTCTGCTACTTTATGACAGAAGACAGATGAAAAAAATTACTATTTTCCACTACTATATTTTCCAGTCTGAGTAATCGTGAACACTTAATTTTAGCAAACGCTGAATATATTATTTCAATTAGTGTGAGCCGAATCTGACAATTTATCGAATTATAATCTCGATTTGTTGGCGATTTGATTTATATAAATTAAAAAACTGTTTTGAATGTTGAATAATGTAAATTAGAATAATCAAAAAAACAATTAAGCCCGGAACTAAACACTACTAGCAGATGTGAACTTTGCACATAAAATGTTAAGGATGACTTTACCGACGGCCGGTGAACCTGTTCTTATCTTCAAGTTAGAACAAAGAATAAAGCTAAGAGGCTAAGAATTCAATTAATCAAGAACCAACAATCTGTAAGTAAGGAATTTTACTACGTAACGATAGATTAATAAATCATTATTACATTAAATTAATCCTTTACACGAAGAGAGAGCATGAGTTTAGTTTCTCTCTTCCCAAGCATTAGAAGTGATAAATACGATCTCAAGATCAGGTTCCCCCGGGGGGGATCAACCAGAAGCTCAAGAGCCATGAGTCCTCTTCAATGGAGGTTCAAACATGGAAGAAGCACTGCATATACCAAATACCTTACTGTGTTGCAGACGTGAACAAGAAGGCTTACAGCCCCCAAATGGTGTCGTTTGGTCCATACCACCACATGAAGCAGCATCTGGCACCCATGGAAACGCACAAGCAAATAGCTCTGTTTCACTTCCAGAGAAGGTGTAATGGGAAGCCATAGGAGTCGCTGATGGAAAGCTTGGAGAAAGTGGAAGAGGATCTGAGGGACTGTTACAAGCCGCTTGATGATCAATGGAAGAATAACAGCTGTAGATTCTTAAAGATGATGATTCTTGATGGGTGTTTTATGCTCGAAGTTCTGAGATTTGCAGATTATGATTATGATGATGATGATTATGCAGAGAATGATCCTATTTTCAGTTCCCATGGAAGGCTTCATTTCCTACCTTATATCAAACGCGACATGCTTATGCTTGAGAATCAGATCCCAATGATGGTTCTTGAAAAGCTTATTGAATTTGAGGGAAACAAAAGCCAGGTATTTTGTTTTGTGGATTTTAATTACACCATATGTTTTTAGGAATGCCGGTAATAATAATCGTTCTAGCAGATAGGTTTTAGGCATTTTAACTAGGGAAAACCATTTTGCATGCATCTATATTTTTCTTCAATTTTTAATTTGATACCTAGGAGTTTTTCTTAATTAAATCATTTAATTTTACTTTGTTAGCACCGTTAGCCTCAATAATAATAACTGTTTTATCTTATAGGTTTTAGGCATTTTAACTGGGGAAAGCCATTTTGCATGTGTCTATATTTTTCTTCAATTCTTAATATGGTACCTATGTGTTTTTCTTAATTAAATCCTTAAATTGTACATTGTTAGCACCGTTAGTCTCAGTGATTGTGTTTTATCAGCACTATTAACCATCTATAAGCGAACAGTGCTAACAAACAAAGTCATTGAATTAATACAGAGATATCAAATTAAAAACTAGATTATGAAAAGTGATTAACACTTTCAATTAAGTCATTTGTTGAAAGATTTACCTTGTAGTAAAATTTTGAATATGTTTTCAACTTTTTCCCTTAAACATGGATGTTGGCGTGTTGCCTGCTAACTTTTTATTAATGTGACATTTGAGTCAAAGAGTTTCATTGTCACATCTCTCTTATTAAGCTTTAGGGCTTGTTTGGAAACCCATTCTGAAACTTAGGTTTGGTGTCAAAACCATAGGTTTTACCTCAAAACGAGGTTTTGTCCAAGTAAAAAATTTTTTCCTAAAAGTTATTTTGGTTACAAAATCTCGGTTTGAAATATAGGCTTTCTCTTTTCTACTTTTTCCTCTTTTTTCTACTTTTTCATCTTTCCCTTTTTCTACTTTTTTCCTTATTTCTCTTTCTTACTTTTTTTCTTATTTCTCTTTGCTACTTTTTCCTTATTTCTCTTTCCTCTTTTCAACCCACTTTTTTGCCTCGGAATCTGTAAAGCTAATAACTTCCCAAACATAAATCATTTTTCAAAATCTAGGTTTTGCCTCAAAATCTGCAAAAGCTATTTTCCAAAATCTATTCTTCAAACCCTAGGTTTTACCTCGAAATCTATAAAAACTATTTTCAAAATCACATCCACACAAGCCCTTAACATGTAGTAGAGACCTTACGTAAATCACTTGAATGCCTTGGAAAGTTTAGAATTAATTAACCAATTGAGATCTCAAAATTTTCTAAAATTTATTGTTCACTTAGTAAAATTCCAGAATTTTTGACCAATTTTAAAAATTCATAACTAATTATAAAAATGTAGAAATCAAGTGGTTCAATTCTCTAATTAAAGCTTGTCCAATTTTCTATAGAAAAAAATATTCATTTGACCAAATTCTTAATCAATTGATACAATTTATTTTGTAAATTTTCATTGTTCATATGGTTATTTTTCAATTTTTAGATTTTTTTCTTTAACTTTAGAAAACTATAATTTTTTGCCTACACATTCAAATTTAGCAAAAGTTGGCTCATTTAAAAGCTCATGTGTAGTATATTTCTGGAAAAGTTCAAGTTATTTAGACCTTGTTTGCCCTATTTTACATTAGCCTCAAGTTTGACCTTTATTAAGGGTGTTGAAACCTTTTTGATATTACATGCTCACTCCTCTCCTTCCTTCACATAACAATTTTACATAGTGAACTAACGTATTTATCCTATGTACACAACCCATGTATCATGCTTCATAATGTAGGAATTTAAGATACAATCATCCATAAGTTCATAAGTCATATGATCAACTTGTGCAAGCTTTCAATATGAAATGGCATCCAATATTTCCTCTTACTTTTGCACTTCCTTGTCATTGCTCCTTGAACTTTGTTCTATAGTATGTTATTTATGGAGAGTGAGATTTCAACGAATTCCCCATAGCAAAATTACTATCAATGACATTAATGTGCATGATTGTCACACAACTTCAATCTAGCCATGCATGCACATGAAATGCTATTACTTAGAAATTGATTTGTGTAATATCCGTATATTTCCTGTGAGTGGAAATAAAGGCTAAGTCGGTATTTATGTGATGATTAAATACCCATAGATATAGAAATACAGAAAGGAAAATGCCTTTAGATAAGAAGGATCATAATTGACTAAGTCCCTAGTCTTAAGGATTTTAAGTAAAAATGACTAAGGGAAAAATTGTCATTTGGCCTGAATAGTAAGGGTAAAATGGTCAATTTGAATAAAGTTGACAAAAAATGTCAAAGTCAACCAAGGGCAAGGTTGGAATTAAGAAAGAGTAGAAAAAGTGATGGCATTTTGGGAATTATGGCAAAAGTAGAAAAGGTAATGGCATTTTCGTAAATAAGTAGTAAATAAAGGATTTCGGAGTTAAGGACAACTGAGAAACTGATTCAAATGGGCAAGGACTGGAACCAGTGAGTATTTTTCCCCTATAGATCACTTAATAAGCTAAATTTATAAATTGGAACCACTCCATTTCGAGTTTTATAGAATTAATTATGAATTTTCAAAGTTGTGCCAGAAATCTGGAAAATGGGCCAGTGAACAATAACAACGTTTTTAAGAAAAAGAAACGTTTTCAAGTGCACTAAAAATGCCAAATTGAGTTATCCAAGGCCCAAGAGTAGTTCATAAGTGATCAAATAAGAAAATATAGGGGAAAATAGGAGGTGTCACAATTTGCACATATTATGAAATGTCATAAACAATAAAAAATAGCATATTTTTAGCTAATAAACATGACAACATTTATCAATTAACAACCATAATCAATATTAATGAGAAAGGTAGTAACTTTGCTACCTTAATTCCTTAACTTAGTACTTAGCTTTTCAAGTGACTTCATAAACTTGCCTCTTGCACTTTGAGCTCTTCCTTGAGCAACAACACTCCTACACATAATATAACACACTTGGCATCAACATTAGACCATTAGGCCATTTCCCATCCATTATAACATTTAAAAATCCATGACATTCAATATTGACAATTTAAGTCCTTAAACTTCTAAATTGTCCAACTTTGATTCTAATGCTTCGAAACTTGTTTTCTACTTCTACCCTACACAATTTTCCTTCTAAATCCATTAGAAGTATCAAAACCAACAAAATCACACTCCTTTATGCAAAAGTCCTGCAGGCCGAAATGTCACAGAAAAATTGCAATAAATGTGATGTTCAACTTCTATCACCACCCACATACATAGTATTATTTCTAGACCATTTCCCATCCATTATTAAAAAAAAATCCATTCCCTTGCAGATCAATTTCATGTAGCGGTCCATGAACAGTGACCTCATACCAAAAATTTCAAACAAGCTCAAAATAAACATCAACATGCTGCAATTAGGCATAGAGTTAATTTGTGGCACTTACCTCTTCCAATTTTTGCTCTTTCTTGCTTTTTTTTTCTTCAATCTCTTTTCAAAATCCTCTCTTGAATCTCTTGAACCACAGCACCATAGGAAAAATTACACCAATTAAAAGGAGGAATAGAGTTCATAGATCAATTCTATGGAAGAAATTAAGCTCTTACCTTGAGTTTGGCTTGATTTCACTTCTTCTTGCTCCTAACTCAACGGTTTGCTCCTCCTTCTTTCTCTCCTTGTTTTGTTTGAAATATGGCAGAAGATGGGGTTGGAAAATGTTTTAAAAATTTGCCCAAGTCACTTAAAGCTTGTGGGGTCTATTTGTACTGATGAAATAACTTTACTCTGATGTAATATACCTACCACTTATGTTAAATATCCCTCTTGCTTTTCTTCTTTAAGTAAGAAGACACCATGGCATACTTCAAGTCCCTA
>JANTPZ010127980.1:0-24252 GCA_025593235.1 Vachellia pachyceras
ATGTCTTATGAGTCCATGCATGTATGGATGTTATATGATAGCTAAGAAATCCTAAATGAATGATCAAATATGGTTCAAAAAGAATTAGGAGTTAGGGTTTCAAAAAGATGAAGTTTGAAAATGATAAGTTTGACTTTTTATCAAAGTAAAGTTGGTCAAACCCCTAACTTTGGCCTATTTCAAAACAGGGTAAATGAACTCCAATTGATCTGAAATTTTACAGAAAAATAGTTGGCATTGTAAGGTTTAAAACAAGATAAAGAAAAATGGATTTGGAGTTTTTTACAGAAAGTTATGATGTTCCAAAGATTGAAGAAAATAACTGAAAAACCTGGGAAAATAGAAAAATGACCAAATGAACAGTACTTTTTCATGAATTAAACTGTGTCATTTGGAAAAGCTAATGGCTCAATGAGTATTTTTCCCTTATAAAGGAACTTACAAGCTTCAAATAGAAACTGGAAGCACTCAATTTTGATTTTTCTACAATTAGTTATGAATTTTCAAAGTTGGCTCAAAAATCTATGAATAGTAACCTTAAACTTGAAACTTTTATTTTTCACTCTTTGGTTACTCTAAGTCACTAAAGGCCTCAAGGTGCTTCCAAATAGATATTTAATGAAGCTAAAGGTAAAGATTAAGGAGTGTCACAACTGGCAATGGTCGTCAGAAAATTTAGACGAATGTACAGAAAGGACCAAAACTCCTAAAGGCCACAAAAAGGAACGTCAAGCAAAATTATATGTTATGAATGCAACAAACCTAGCTATATGAGTGCTGATTGCCCACAGCTAGCAGCCTAGAACAAAGAGAAAGAGAAAAAGCCAAAATTCTTCAAGAATAAGAAGGCATATGTCTCAAGCATCTGGGGTGATAGTTTAGAAGAAGAAGAAGAGAGTGAAGCGGAGGAAGAAGCCAACCTTTGTCTTATGGCTCAGGAAGAAGAAACTGACACCGAAGAGGTAATTGTTGAACCTAGCTATGATGAATTAAGTTAGGAATATGATGAAATGCATATTAAGTTACTTAAGTTTGCTAAAGAACTGTCTTTTCTGCGAAAAAGAGTTAAAGAACTTGAAACACCAATTGATACTCCTGTTGCTATAATTGTTTGTTCAAAGTGCAATGATTTGAAAAATGAAAATGAGAAGTTATCTAAAACTCTTCATAAATTCACTCAGGGAAGTGAGATGCTTCAAATAATCTTGAAAAATCAAAAAGTCACGAATGATAGAAATGGTATAGGATACACTCCTCAGAATGATTTACATAAAGGAAAGAAAAAGCATGGTAACAAGAATTATCTGAATTATTTTCAAAAGTCAGTTCATTCCTCAGAACCCTTTGCTTTCTGTAGCTACTGTAATAAAAAAGGTTATCAAACAAGAAATTGCTTTTTAAAGAAAAACAAAGCCTTAGGCACCTATAAATGGGTACCAAAAGGAACTTATGTTCCTAAGGCACCATATACTAACCCACAAGGACCCAATAGACTTTGGGTACCTAAAACCACTAAATGATCTTCCTGCAGGTATATCTTAAAGCATCCAAAACAAACAAATGGTACATTGACAGTGGATGCCCAAGACACATGATAGGTGACAAAAGCAAATTTGTTAGTCTGAAAGCCAAAGATGGAGGCAAAGTAAGTTTTGGAGGAAACCAGTCAAGAAAAATTACAGGAGTCGGAGAAATTGCTAATTCAAATGGAGCTTCTGTAAAAGATATATATCACGTGGAAGGTCTTTATCATATTCTCCTTAGTGTCAGTCAAAGAACTGACAGAGGAAATTGGGTGATATTTGACTCTGAAGAATGTTTCATCATCAACAAGAAAGATTTCCTCATTGATAAAGAGAAGTTGAACATTTAACTCAAGGCACCTAGGGATGGTAATTGCTACACTATTGAATTAGAAAAGAATTTTTCAAATTCATGTTTAATTAGTCAAGCTGATTAAACCCAATTGTGACAAAAATGATTGGCTCATGTAAACATGCATCAACTTGACAAATTAATCAAAAATGAACTAGTTCAAGGACTTCCAAAACTCAAATTCAAAAATGACTTGGTGTGTAATGCTTGTCAGTTGGGAAAGCAAACCAAATCATCTTGTAAATCAAAATCTGAGCTTTCATCTAAAAGGCCCCTTGAGCTACTTCACATGGATTTAATGGGTCCAGCTAGGGTTAAAAGTTTAGAAGGAAATTTATATACTCTTGTGATTGTTGATGATTTTTCCTGATTCACATGGACCATATTTTTAGCCTCTAAAAGTGAAACATTTGAATTATTCTCTGTTTTTTCCAAAAACGTCCAAAATGAGAAAGGTGTGTCTATCATTTCCATTAGAATAGATCATGAAGGAGAATTTGAAAATGGAGACTTTGCAGCATACTATGAAAGTGAAGGAATTGATCACAATTTCTCAGCATCTAGAACTCCTCAGCAAAATGGAGTAGTGGAGAGAAAGACATAGTGCTTGCTGACATGGCACGAGCTATGATGACAAAGAAGCAGGTGTCACAAGTTTTCTGAGTAGATGCTCTAAGCACAACTTGCTATATCTCAAATAGAGCATACATAAGGCCATCACTTGGAAAGACACCATATGAGCTGTTCAAGGGAAGGAAACCAAATCTATCACACCTTCATGTCTTTGGTAGCAAATGCTTCATTCATAATAATGGTAAGGACAATCTTAGTAAGTTTGATCCTAAGTCTGATGAAGGTTATTCAAATAGGAGTAAAGCTTATATGATTTTTAACAAGAGAACCTGTGTGATAGAAGAATCTGTGCATGTAGTGTTTGTTGAAAGTAATCGTTTTGGAAAATCTGATGCTGATGAAGAAATTGTTATTTCAAAAGGTTTTGAAAATCCAAATAAGGATAGTTCAACTGTTTGTTAACCATCTCAAGTTTTTAAAAATGAACAATCAGATGAACATCCTCAATCTCCTCAACCAAAAGCTTGGAAATACATCCGTAATCATTCTATCAATCAAGTGATTGGAGAGGTGGGTGATAGTGTACTTTCAAGAAAAATATTTATTGACGAGGCTCAATTTTCAGCCTTCATATCTCAAATAGAGCCTAAGAATGTTGAGGAAGCTTTGACTGACAATGATTGGATAATAGCCATGGAAGAAGAACTAAATCAATTTGAAAGGAATTAAGTTTGGGACTTAGTACCCAGACCCAAGGATCATCAAGTCATAGGTTCAAAATGGTTGTTTAGAAACAAACTTGATGAAATTGGTTGCAAAAGGGTATAATCAAGAAGAATGCATTGATTATGATGAAACCTATGCCCTTGTGGCAAGATTAGAAGCTATTCGTATGTTACTTGCCTTTGCTTGTTTAATGAATTTCAAATTATTTCAAATGGATGTCAAAAGTACTTTCTTAAATGGTTTTATCATGGAGGGAGTTTATGTTAAACAACCTCCAGGTTTTGAAGATATTTTTAAACCAAACTATGTTTATAAATTAAAGAAAGCTCTTTATGGATTGAAGCAAGCTCCAAGAGCTTGGTATGAAACATTAAGTAGTTTCTTAATCAACAAAGATTTTTTTAGAGGAAAAGTTGATACAAATCTATTTATTAAACATTCAAAATCAAATATGCTAGTTGTACAGATTTATGTTGATGACATTATTTTTGGTGCTACTAACAATGATCTTTGCCAAGAATTTGCTAAGATGATGCAGGCAGAATTTAAAATGTCCATAATGGGAGAATTGAATTTCTTTCTTGGTCTTCAAATTAAGGAAAGAAAGAATGGCATCTTCATAAATCAGGCCAAATATCTCAATGAGCTGCTGAAGAAATTTGGAATGGATCAATGCAAATGTGCTGATACTCCTATGAGTTCAACAGCACTACTTGATGCAAATATCAATGGAAAGGATATGATATAAAAAGATACAGAGGAATGATTGGATCCCTCCTTTATCTCACAGCAAGCAGGCCACACATCCAATTTAGTGTTGGAATATGTGCAAGATATCAATCAGCCCCAAAGGAATCTCATACTAAAAATGTGAAAAGAATTTTCAGATATCTTGCTGGGACAATTACCTTGGAATTTGGTATCCAAAAGGAGCAAATGATCAATTGGTTGCATATTCAGAATCAGATCATGCTAGATACAAAACTGATAGGAAAAGCATAAGTGGTCAATGTCAATTCCTTGGGATGCTTTGGTTTCTTGATTCAATAAAAAGCAATCAACTATGTCATTATCATCAATAGAAGCTGAATACAATGCTACTGCAAGTCATTGTGCTCAATTCTTGTGGATGAAGCAGTAACTCCAGGATTTAGGAATGGTGTTAGATTAAATTCCAATCTACTGTGACAATACCAGTACCATCAACCTCACCAAGAATCCAGTACATCACTCAAGATCCAAGCACATTGACATTAGACATCATTTTATCAATGACCATGTGCAAAAGAAGGATATCAAGGTTGAATTCATTCCAACTCATCTGCAAGTGGCTGATATTTTTACAAAACCATTAGCCAGAGAACAATTTTTAAATATCAGAAGAGAATTGGGAATGGTAAATCCCAATGAACTGTGAGTATGAATTGTTTTAATGTTGATTTAAAGTTGTTTTGATGATTAACAATCACTAACTTGAGCTTTGGAGTGTTTGATCAAAGTTTTGCAGGTGCTTTGAATGAATACTTGCAACACTAAAAGCATGATTACTCGAGCAGCAGTTCAAGTTTTTGAAGAAAAAGATGCAATACTCAAGTACAAATGAAAGAATACTCGAGCATTCAATCAAAATAAGGCATCTGCAATAATGCTAGGAGTAAGTACTCGAGCAATAGGTGGAAGCACAGGTAATACTCGAGCATTCAATTTCAATGCTCAAGCAAAGTAAGTTTTTTGGACTAAGAATTCACAATGCTCGAGCACTGAAAGACAGTCCTCGAGCAATGGAGTACAATACTTGAGCACTATATTATCAATACTCAAGTATTAGACCCTGTTAAGCTTCCGTGAGTAACAAGACCGATGCTCGAGCACTGAAAATCAATGCTCGAGCACTGGAGTGCAATACTCAAGCACGCGTTGCTAGTAATCAAGTATTGCTCTGTCTGTTCATCTTCAAGTTCCATCACTCGAGCACTGACACTCAGCACTCGAGCACTGAGTACTGACACTCAGCACTCGGGCACTCGCAGATTCTGGTTACTTATGCTCCCTTTTCTTCAATACTCGAACCCTAACACTCGAGCATCTCAAAATCCTCTCAACCTAAATTGCTGTAACTGCTCTCAAACTGTTACAACCTCTCTTAGAAACTTATTTTCAGCCAAAATCCTCCATTATTACACTTTATTTCACTCATCTATTCCCTCAAATCCTCTCTTTTTCCTCTCGTCATCGAAACTCCTCACTTCCAGTTCTTTTAATTCTTTGCTCCAATATATCATGGCACGAACAAAATCCACTACTGGCAAAGAGAAAAGCATTACTTCTCAATCAAAATTAGTTTCACTACCTCAAACTAAACGGGTAAGGATTGCTGAACTCTCTAAGGACACAGTAGCCCTTGTTCTCAGAAATTAAGTGCTGGCTAACCAAAATCCATTCTGAAAGAAAAAGGGAAGGGTCTTCTGGTTACAACATCCCAATCTGTGCCTAACAAACTGCTGCCACTAACTCAGATACTAAAAAAGTGAAGGGACCACTCGAGAAACTGTTGCCACTTCATCAATGGCAAGACCAAAAGGAAAAGGTAAAGGGAAGAAAAAGGGTAATGAACTTCCAAAGGTACCAGAAGGCTTCAATACTACTTCGGTATTTATTTCTAACCCCTCTGCTTATAAAGAAAAGTTGAGAATATGCCTTTATACCCTGCTGTGTATATAGATATTAAGGAAGTGGATAAGATGGGATTCAAGGTGTCAGAATTTCTAAATCATTATAAGCATCTGATTCAAATTAAAGACAGTTTCTGCCCTGAGATAGTTAGAATCTTTTATCACAATATGCACTCCACCTCTATGACCAATAAACAAGGAGAAATCACTTCTTATTCAATGGTTACAAAGATGAGAGGAAAGGAAATCTCAATTACTTCTGAGATTTTGAATGGTTTTCCAGGGACAACTGAATATGATGAAGAGTTTTCTACTTTATAAAAAGGGGAAATTTTTGGATTGTTGAGGCCTGGTGAATCCTTCAAAAAGTTCTTTCATTTGAGCCCTTTGCCATGCTACCACTTCAAAGGATTATCCACTACATCTACTCTAGATGTCTAGTGAATAAAAGTGGCAATTACACTCATTTGGCCTACATGGATTATAGTAATTTGGTAAGGATTATGAAGAAGGAGAAAAGAAATATAGGAGAGATGCTTTTTGATGATATGTGGAGGTTTGTGCACTCAGGTTCAAAGAGAATGACAGTGCCCTATCCTTATTTGGTATCCTTCATTTTGAAAAGCCTCAAGATTTGACATATCCTGAACAAGGTGGTTGAGCCAATTCCATTTGGGCAGGCACACGTTCACATAATGAATATTGATGTGTAAAACCCTTAGACACAGGCCAAGAAACCTAAGAGGAAGACCACATCTGCTGCCTCACAGTGACACGATGAGGCCCAGTCTTCTTGTAATATCCACCCTTTTCTGTAAGCTGACATAGAGGGCAAATATATAGTTATAAAATGAGACAAGGCCCAGAAATAAAAGTACAAAAAAAGAAGATGTCAGTAGACTTAAGAGACCTTGGTCAAATTAGTCCTAAGGCTTTGAAGTTACTAAGAATGTAAGCTAGGGACATAAATGTCATTAAGTATAAGACCAAGGGCAGTATGGTCATTGGATAAAAATGGCTAAACCAGTAGTCAAAAGTCAAGTTAGAGGCCACGGATAGGAAGTACGGAAAAAGTTAATGTTGTTGGGCCGGAAGTCGCAGAATCAGATTTGTCCTGGTGGATGGAAGTCGGTAAGAACTTTAAAATAAGCGTGCTCACCCTGGAGCAATCTTAGGATGGGTGACCCCCTGGGAAGTTGCCCCAGGAATCAGAAACCAAAAGATCAAGGGCCAAAAGGTCAAGGGCAAAATGGAAATTTATGAAAAGTTAGACTGTGAAAGGGCATTTTGGTCATTAAGAGAAAGTGTAAAGGCATTTTGGTCATTTGACAAAGTCAAAGTCAAACTGTTGACCAAAAAATCAAAAAAATTAGCAGATGCCCAAAAGATAGAGTAGCACTCATTAATTACAAGAGATTCAACCGATTGTTGAAATTCGGTCTGGATGAGGAATTATGGAATTTTAAAGATTTGATGATTAAAAATATTTATTTAAGGTATCAGGAGTTCTCTAAGACCAAAAACCAAAGTCTAGAAAATTTCAGTGAATTTTGTAGTATTTTACAAAATTATTGCCCAAAGTACAATTAAGGTGATTTTCCCGAAAATGAGGAAAAATGCCCGAAAAATCCCCAAAAATATAATTTATTACAAAAATTAATTTGGAACAATTTAGAAATTATTTTGAAAAATATAATATAATTTATAAAGGTTAGAATATCAATGAAAAATATAGAAAATTATAAGGCCCTAAAAATGATTTACTCTAAAACTGCTCGTTTTCAGGATTTTTCGGCAGGATAAAATAATCTTGTTAATTTTTGATGGAATAAGGGAAAATTTGAGGATGATGATTTGAATATATTTAAGAGGGAATTATGGAGATTAAATAAGGATGAAAATATCTCTAGAAAAGTAGAAAAAGATTTACCGAAATAAAGTTATGTTTACCGGTAAAAAATGTAATCGGTAAAAGTAACTGAAGGGGATCCAGTTTGGTTACAAACCATATTTTTAACCCCATGTTACCATCATGATTGCTCACTTTTGAAGGCCCAATGAGAAGATAGCAAATGTCATGGAGGTGGCTTAATTATATCCCTTAGATTAAGCTTATGTTGCAAGATTTGATCTTAACCATTAATTTATTAAATGGTGGAGTATTAAAAAAGAAAATTCCCTCCATCTTCAGACCATTTTGGCTGACATATTCAGCTGTAAATTGAGAGCACAAAGACGCCATTACAAGGTGGAGAAAGAGGAGAAAAGTTTGGTGAATCTCTAAGATAAGAAAGGAAGACACCTTATGCTATACATAGAATTGCTTCTTGTGATCTTCTCTTCCTCTTTCATGGTCTCAAAGTTTGATTTAAGCTCCTCTTTCTCAAGGTTAAAATTTTGTGTCCTAATAATCATGTGCAAGACACTCCTTGTGTTGCAAGGAGTAATTTGGTATGCAGCTTGTTATTGTTTGGTGGTTGTTTGGTTGATTTGTAAATTTTGGAATGGCAAACCCTAAGGGGAAGTGCTGCCAAAATTTCTAATGGATGTAGGAGAATTGTATTTAAGCCAAACAACACATGAAAAGTAGTTTGGGATCAAGAATAAGTGGGTATATATGTTGAAAGATTGAATAATCATGTTATTGTGATTGAGGAAGATTTCATTCAGATATGTGATGGTAAGGAAGGAGCTGGATTCTGATGATTTTAATGCTTCCAATGGCTTTAAAATGAGGATTTGTGTAGAGTATAAGTGAGCACAAGTTTTGGGAAGCATTAAAAATCATTAAGATAAGTTTCGAAGCTCTAGAATTCATTAAAAGGGCAAGGGGAGTTATATTGCGTTTTTTTGTGTGATCATCTTGCATTGTAGATAACTTAAGATTGATGATTATGTTCTTGTATGATGTTTAGGAAGTTAAAATATCAAAGAACTCATTGGGAAAGTTAGACAAGAAAGCCTCAAGTCACAAGGAAGTTAAGAGCAAAAGGTAGCAAGACCTTCTAACCCTAAACTTAATTGCTTTGAAAATGTGTATGAATTATACATGACTTATGTTGAAAATTTGTGATGATTGAAAGTGTGAATATGTGCTTTTGTATGCTATAGCTATATGCATTTCATTGTTACATGTTCCACTTTTATGATTTCACACTTATATTGAAAGTTGTCATGCAATTTTATAATGTGTGTTAGAAAGTTTTGCTACTGGGATTTCCAAAAATCTCATTATCTCCCAACCAACCATGTAGGTACAAGCTTAAGGAAAGGGTGAGGGTAAAGTTATTGATGAGTGAAGATGATGCTCTTGCTTGTGGAATTTTATATGGCATGATTGGAACTTTATGTTGGAATATTGATGTAGTTATGTAATCTTAAACCTCTACTTGATAAAGTAAGTAGATAAATGCCAGTATATGCATGAGAACATACTAAAATTCTAAGGAATGTTAGATAAGTAATCATGCATTGCTAGAGGTTGAGTTTTAACCAAAAAGAGTTTTGGTAAATTTTTAAAGAAAAGTCAAGTTTCAAGTAAGGGGGTTCTAACAACCCTAGAATCTACCCTTTTTCAAGTGACGATGAAAAATAACAAAAAAATTTCAAATGAATTGAAACTTTCCATTTAAATACTTAACATCCTAAGCTTTAAAATGAGTCAAAGTTTGCTAAATTTTGATGTGTAGATAAAGAGTTATGATTTTTCAAAGTTAAGAGAAAAATCTGGAAAACTGGAAAGTTACCAAATGAACAGTGATATTCACAGAATTAACTGTATCAATTGGGCAAGTTTTGAAACCAGTAAGTATTTTTATCCTATAGATCACTTAATAAGCTTCAAATAGAAATTTGAACCACTCAATTGTGATTTTTCTAGAATTAGTTATGAATTTTCAAATTTGGGCCAGAAATCTGGAAATGGACCAAATGAATAGTAACTCCATTTTGAAAATTTTATTTCCACTTCTTTGGTCAATTTGAGTTATCCAAGGCCCTAAAGTGGTTCAATAGTGATCTAATATGAAGATTCTAGATGAAAATAAGGAGTGTTACAACTAGCCTCATGATCAACTACTCTCAATTATACTGGAGGCTTTAAGCTTCAATCTGTGAAGCTTCCTGATATTCTTCACTTCTCAACTTATCTTCCTCTTTAACCGGGCTGATTGTCATTCATTCAAGACTTACAGTATGCTCTTTCTTTTCTTTACTTTCATACCTGGAGAATTGGGAATGGGCTCATCTTAATTGACAGTCAGCTATCTATAGAAATAATCAAGGGTACTCTCTCTGTACTAGCTAACCATAGTGAGGACGCCTTCATATCTTAATCTCAGCCCGTGGTCATTTCATTCTCATGTCCCAAAGAGCAGCATAATGCTTATGACTCTGAGGCATAAAGGCTCTCTGCTTGCTTTAACTAGGTCTGCAGACCTTAAGAGCTCTATTGCTCTTTTAGAGGCATATCGCCTCTTCTTATCTCTGGAACTTCTGATACTAGAGCCACTTTACTCCTTAGAACTTTTAGACCATCGAGCATAAGCTAAGGTTGAATCGTCTATCCTCAGTGGTAGCTAGTCTGATAATTCCTCAATATTAATCGTAGAAGCTGACATGTCCTCTTAAGATTTGCTCATTCCTCTTTTCCTTTTGCACTTCACTAAAGCATTTTCTTTTCCTTTCATGCCTTTTATCTCATATTTCTCATACCACATTTCTTTTGCTATACAACTTGACTTCTCAAGCATTGATTATTCAGTGTCTGTTCTATGCCCATCTGCTATATCTTAGGATTCAACAATCCTTACTACTTCTTTTCTGATCATTACTATGATGTTGCAGAGAGAGGACTTGTATTCTGTTCATCTTACTCATTTATCTAGTACCCAGCTATTTAAGGAATTCTGCCCTTGACTGCTATTAACTTACTTTCTCTCTTTTCATATTAGGAATGTCTTATTCCATATACCTTACCTTTACTGCTTTCTTTCTCTTGTGGGACAACATGAGAGGCTCACAATGGTTTTCCCATTGGAGTTCTATCCGATTCCTGTCTATCAGGAATATACTTCTCACTGATAGACAGGAAGAAAGGTAAATGCTTGATCTGAAAACATAGTAAAATATTATTAGTTCACGTCTCATTGCTAAGGCATCTTTAAGTTCTACATGATTTGCCTTTACTGTTCTCGGGTGTGTCATATCACTTCTTCATCTATTTCTTATCATCTGCATCCTTATGATGGGCTACTTGACTTTTCCTTTAGTAGCTCTTAAGATTCCTTGAACAATTCATCCATGGTCATTTCAACTTTACAATTTATTCTCGTAGGAATCTTTCATCATATAAGAATTTAAGCCTATATACTAGCAGATAATTCATCACGAAGTATCCTCAAACTCCGCTGCTAGTACTATGCCTTTATTACTATTAAACTTGGGCTGACTTAAGTTGGAAAGTCTATTGTGGTTACTGAAACTGCTACTGCTGCTGTGACTATTGTGTCTATCACAGTCTATCTGGCTTACTCATAATAATCATAAAGCCTTTCAGCAGCTCTAGTACTTTCGGTACTGTCTACTTTCTAATTTCATTAGAAAATTAACCACAACTTATTCAGCATCTACCCAACTCATTCTCATACTTAGCTATCATAAATTATAGCCCAAAACAGCACTTTCGTATCGTAACTGTACTTCAACTATTCTTACTATATACTTATATTTACCTCTGGCATCAAAATCACTAGACAGGATTTCATTACTATACATATCCTATCTCATTGTTCCATAATTCTTTTGAACTTTTGGGATAATTCTAATGCATATAACTTTATCTCTGATAACTTGTTTTTGTCCAGCACAAGATCATAACCTAGCTTACTATTAGCTTAGAATGTCTAATAACCTCAAATGTTGCTGGACTATCAGAGATTCCTTCCATGATCATCTCCTCTATAACATTTATAGAGGTAAGGCTCAGTCTTGCCTAATATCCTCTATCTCATAACAGGCATTGGAGGAATATAACATCTATTTTCAAATATGATTATTTCCTCAGAGGTTTCATTGATTTCTTTAGCTTCTCCTCGACTCATCTGAGTCCCTATACTCAGAGTCAGCTGATCCTCTTTCGAAGCTTCTTTGATCTCATCATCTATATTACTAAGGATCTGAGTGATTCTATATCTGTCTAGCTATAACTAACTCATGATACCCAATCTCTGAGGTTCTATATCAACTTTTGCTCTTTTATCATCATCATAGCCACCTACATTGTCTCTCTATTTTAAGATATCGGCAACTACATTTACTTGGCTCGTTCAATACTTATTCAGTAGTCGTAGTCCTTGAGCAATTCTGTCCAACATCACTATCTCAAGTTTAGCTCTTCCAATCTTATAAATACTTGAGATTCTTATGTTCATCGTACAGCTTGATGTTTGCTCTATATAACTAGTGCCTCCATATCTTTAAAGTATAAACTATCGCTGCCAGCTCTAAATATACGTATAAATATTCTTGTCATTTACAGAAAAAGACTGGTTCTTTCTAGTGAGCTTAGTTGGCAGTAAGGCAATCTGAGAGAAGTTTTATATAAAACATCCATAATAATTTACTAGGCCCAGAAAGCTCCTGACTTCGGTTATTGTCCTAGGCAGATCTTATCTCAGTACCGCATTTACTCGGCGTAGTCCACTGCAACCCCTTCCTTAGTGATCACCTATCCTAGGAATTTCACCTTTAATAACTAGAACTTTACTAAGTTTAGCGTAAAAAAGATTTTTCTTTCAAAATAATTAGTAAAATTCTCAGATAGCCTTTTTATATTCCTTTAAAGATCCGAATTGCACTATGGCATCATTTATAAGGCTACGACAAATTGGTCGAGGTATTGTCAAAATACATTATTTATATAGTTTATGAAAACTGCAGGGGCACTCATTAAACCATATGGCATTCTCATAAACTCATAATGTTCGTATCTTGTATGGAGAGTCATCTTGTAAATGTCCTTAGCTCTAACTAGGAGCTGGTGATAGCCTGATCTGAAATTAATCTAAAACTCATGTCTTCCTTTTCACAAAGAGAACCGAGGTTACCTAAAATAAAACACTGAGTCTAACAATCCTCTTCTCTAATAGCTCCTCTATTTTCTCTTTATATCTTTCCTCTCAATTAGAAACATTCTGTATGGAATCTTGGAAATCGGGTCCCTTCCTGGTACTAAATTAAAGCGAACTCCACGTCTCTCTCTGGAGGCAATCCACTAATCGCTTTTGGAAATACATTTAAGAACTCTCCGACCATCGGAATATTATTAAAGGACTCTTTAACTTCAATCTCAATCAGGGAGGAAGTCCTTACTGCGCCTTTTCCAACTAGTTAAGCACAAAGGCCTCTCTGGCCCTTTTTATTTGGCTAAATAAAGTCTTTATCTTTGAGGAGAAAAGTAGTTCTGTCATTCCACGGGTATTCAATTCCAGGTTACTTTCAGCAAAATCATTTTATAGCATTTGAGTTTCCCATTAACTATCTCCTCTAGGCAAATTCTATAGTTTAAACTTTAATCTTTTGGTTGCCTTTGCACTTCACTTTAACCTTGAGATGCTACTATCATAGAAAATCCTGATCCAGATGAAGTGTATCAGAGGTTCTCTTCCCTTTATGGATCATCTTCTTCTACTAGGAGCGTTTCCTTCGGTACCGGCATCTCTACTAGACTTACAGATTCTAGATGACTTGATCCAGCTCATATGCCTCTCTAGCACAACTGGATACATGCTAACTGAAACCCTCGTCCATGTAGAGTGGTACTCTCAGAGTCCTCGGGTGTTAGCATGCAGCATGTGCTATAGAGAAGCAATCATATCAATCACTGGACCTTTATATCTGTTGTCCCATGGATATTCTAGTAGTTCTTGTGCCAGCTCCTTCTCTTTTTCGAACACTTTATTTAAATTCTAAAATGATTCTATCACATTGGAACTAACCTCTAAGGGTTCCTTCTTATCGTGTTCTTCCACAGGTATACTTGGCTTTTCATGTTTAGCTAGTCACATTTATTCATAAGCTTATGAAATAAAACATAACTAACTAGCATATCATCATAAGAGGCAACCGACATATGCCATAACACTTAGCATTTATTTTAACAAAGCATTGCATGTTGAATACTAGTGCACAACATATCATTTAACAATGCACAACTTAACAAATAGTAATGCACATATTGCATTACAGATCAAATCAAATCTTAAACCTATGCTTTGATACCAAAAACAATGTAACACCTCTTATATATCCCTCTTAGCTTCCATTATAATGATTTGGAACCAATTAATGGCCTCAAACAACTTACAATGTCAAAATGGACCAAATTGAAAACTTTCATTTTAAAGAAAGTACTATTCACAGTTTTTCGAGCCAACTTTGAAAATTTATAACTAATTCTAGAAAAATCGAAACTGAGTGGTTCCAACTTATATTTGAAGCTTACAAATTCTGTTGAGGTAAAAATACTCATTTACACAGAAACTCGTCCAATTGGTACAGATTAATTCGCAAAGTTGTACTGTTCATATGGTAATTTTTCATTTTTCCTAATTTTCTGTAATTTTTTGCCAAATTTGGACAGTCATAACTTTCTGTACAAAACTCCAATTTCAGTGATCTTTGGCTCGTTTTAAACGATTAAATGTGAAATATTTTTTCATAAAATTTCAACTCATTTGAAGTTCAATTACTCTGTTTCCTGACAGGGCAAAGTAGGAAAAATGACCAACTTAACTTCCAGCACTTAGTCAAATTTCAGCCCTACTTAACTTCAAAACTTATCATGTTGATTTATAAACCTTTCTTAACCATTTTAACCTATATAATTAGGTCCTCTTAAAGCATACACTAATTATCATAAGTCCATGATACATAAACAAGTTACATTACATTACATACTTTAAACATAATAACATAAAGATCATAATGAAGTCCACAACATTATGGTGATACCTTGTTTTGATGATAACAAAATTGTGCTAGGAAATTGTTAAATGATTTTGAATCCTATGTTTTAAAATGTTGATTCAGTGTTTCATGAAAATACTCGAGTGTCTTTGTCAAAATATTGACAGTACTCGAGCATTGTGATTCAATGCTCCAGCACTGCAAGTTTTAAACTTAAGAAAATTTTGTGCTTCCAAGCAATACTCCAAGTATTGACATGAAGTGTTGTCAATACTCGAGTATTGAAATGTGGTACTCGAGCACTGTGTTTTGAAAATAAGGTTTTAAACTATACTCTGAGTAAACGCTTCAAGTATTGGCTGACAGCAGAGCCAATGCTTGAGCACTAGGTTTATAGTACTCGAGCATTGAGGCCTTTTGAAAATACTCCAAGTTAACACTCCAAGCATTGGTTGAAAGTATAGCCAATACTCGAGCACTAGATTGCAGCACTCGAGTGTTGACTACTTTTCTCAACACGTCACATAACACTTCCAGCATTGGCTGACAGCATAAGCCAATGCTCGAGCACTGCAAATGCAGCACTCGAGTGTTGAGCCTTTTATCAGTGCTGTCAAGTGATACTTCAAGTAATAGCTTCCAGCAGAGCCAACACTCGAGCACAGGTTGATAGCACTCGAGTGTTGTGACCTAACTCACTTCACTGGAAGCCATCACTGCAAGCATTGATTGCCAGCACTGTAAACACTCGAGCACTAGCTTTCAATGCTCGAGTATCGGGCTGAAAATTTTCACTGTTCACCAATACTCTATCACAATACTTCCAGCATTACTAACACTAGAGCATCATGATTTCAGCACTCAAGTATTATGATCTGTCAAAATTATATTTTCCAACAATTACACAAATTACTCGAGTATTCTAGGAAAGCATTGTCAGTACTTAAGCATTGAGTTTTATTACTCATGTATTTAAATCTTTTTAAAACACTTTCATATAATACTCGAGTATTGTATAAAAGCATTGAACTTTTCTCTAAAATATTTTGAGCAACTCTCGAGCATTAAATCCTTATGCTCGAGTACTATCTCTCTTTCTCTCTCTGACAGCCTTGTGTCTAACACACCTCACCTACGCTTTACACCTACTTTCCTTATTTGTGTAACGACACTTTTGAATTCTAACTGCTCTCAAAAATACAGCAGCTTGAATTAATCAATGAGGAAAGAAGCAAAGCATGGTCCGAGGCTCGAAGATCTTAACATTCTTCTGCAACATTTATCGTCGTCTGACTCAGAAGCATTAAATGCCATTAATGCAGAAACCATTGGTCGTTGATGAGAGTAATGACTATTGAATGCATTCTAACAGACACTTCATCAATTCTCAGCTATAAAAGGACCAGCATTCATTACAAAGAAAAAGAGATGAATATCCTGAGCATTAGAAACTGCATTTACTACATTCTCTGTAATCTTCCATTAATTCTCTCTGAGCTTCATTATTAGCCATCTACTGTTCTGAGAGAGATATCTGATGCCAAAATACTTTGTAAACTTGTGAGAAACTCAAGGACAGGGCCTTGAGTAAATTGGGCTGAAAGTGAGATAGAAACAAAGAGTGATAGACTCTGTTTTAGTGAGAAGTGAAAGGGGGAGTGAATTCCCAGATTGTATAGGCTTGTGAAGCCTTGTTTGTTTGTTGTTAGTTGATTTGCAATTCTTAGGGGTGCTCTGAGGACTGGACGTAGGTCAAGGAGACCGAACTAGTATAAATCACTGTGTTCATATTTCTCTCTCTCTCGGTGACTTTACTTTTTATTTCTGTGAAATTTAAAGTGCCTGATTTCTATATTAGACCAATTCACCCTCTCTTGGTCAAATCATGTTCTAACATTTGGTATCAGAGAAGGTCTCTTGTGCAAAGAACTTAACAGTTTCATGGCAGGATTTGGTGAACACATTCTTACTGACGGAGCTTCCACCACCAGGCCTCCAGCATTTAACAGCCAAAAATTTTCATTTTGGAAAATTAAATTTCAAAACTTTATTTTAGCCACTGACATTGATTTGTGGGATGTGTTTGGCAAGGAAATTATGTACCTATGAAGGTGAAAGATGGACTAACTCCTAAAACTTGTCCTGAGTTTGATAGTGAAGATCTACGAAGAGATAATCTCAACAGAAAGGCAGTTTTAATGTTGCAAGCAGCATTAAATGAAGATGACGTCTTCAAAGTATGCATACTCCCTTCTGCAAACACATGTGGGATGCTCAGGAGATAGCATACGAAGGCACAGAGGTTGTAAAAGAAAGTAGAGTCAACATGCTTACCACTGATTATGACTTGCTTAGAATGAGAGAAGAAGAAACGATTGTAGAATTTCAAATGCGTCACACTCATCTCATCAACAAACTAGCAGTCCTTGGCAAAACATATGATCAACACTCTCAAGTTAGAAAAATTTTAAATGTTGTATCCAGCAAATGGGAAGCCAAGGTCACAGCCATAGAAGAATCTCGTGGTGAATCAATGACCTCAGTTGTAGCCCTCTTTGGAAGCCTTGCTGAGTATGAAAGTAAACAAAAGTTCAAGAAGGAATTGACAAATATTGATGAGAAAAAGGAAGAGGGCCTAGCACGCAAAACTATCAAGGAGAAAGAAAAGGAACCCGAATCAGAGGATGTGGAAGAAGATGTGGAAGATGAAGAATTAGCAATGGTCGTTAGAAAATTTAAACGAATGTACAGAAAGGACTAAAACTCCTGAAGGCCACAAAAAGGAACTTCAAGTAGAATTATATGTTATGAATGCAACAAACCTGTCCATGTGAGAGTTGATTGCCCTCAGCTAGCTGCTCAAAACAAAGAAAAAGAAAAGAAAAAGCCTAAATTCTTCAAAAAGAAAAGGCATATGTCTCAGGCATTTGGGGTGACAGTTTAGGAGAAGAGGAAAGTGATGCAGAAGAAGAAGCTAATCTTTGTCTTGTGGCTCAGAAAGAAGAAACTGACACCGAAGAGGTATTTGCTGAACCTAGCTATGATGAATTATGTTAGGAATATGATGAAATGCATATTGAGTTACTTAAATTTGCTAAAGAGTTATCTTTCTTGAGAAAAAGGGTTAAAGAAATTGAAAAACTATCCGAAACTCCTGTTGCCACGAGTGTTTGTTCAAAATGCAATGATTTGAAAGAAAATGAGAAGTTATCCAAAGCTCTTTAGAAATTCACTCAGGGCAGTGAAATGCTTCAAGTAGTATTGAAAAACCAAAAAGTCACAAATGATAGAAGTGGTATAGGATATACTCCTCAAAATGATTTACACAAAAGAAAGAAAAAGCATGGCAACAAGAATTATTTGAACTATTTTCATAAATCAGTTCATTCCTCAGAACCCTTTGCTTTCTGTAGCTACTGTAATAGAAAAGGTCATCGAACTAGAAATTCTTTTTTCAAGAAAAACAAAGCATTAGGAACTTACAATAGGGTACCAAAAGGAACTTATGTTATAAAGGCACCAAACACTAACATCCGAGGACCCAACAAAACTTGGGTACCTAAAGCAACCAAATGATTTTCTTGCAGGTATGTCTTAGAGCATCCAAAGCAAACAAATGGTACATTGACAGTGGATGCTCACAACACATGATAGGTGACAAGAGCAGATTCATTAGCCTGAAAGCTAAAGATGGAGGCAAAGTAAGTTTTGGAGGAAACCAATCAAGAAAGATCACAGGAGTTGGAGAAATTGCTAATTCAAATGGAGCTTCTGCAAAAGATGTATATCATGTAGAAGGTCTCTGCCATAATCTTCCCAGTGTTAGTCAGAGCACAGAAAGAAGAAATTGGGTAATATTTAACTTTGAAGAATGCTTCATCATCAAAAGAAAGATTTTCCCATTGATAAAGAGAAGCTGAACATTTAACTCAGAGCTCCTAGGGATGGTAACTTCTACACTATTGAATTAGAAAAGAACTTTTCAAATTCATGCTTAATTAGTCAAGCTGATGAAACCCAATTGTGGCATAAACGATTGGCTCATGTAAACATGCATCAACTTGACAAATTAATCAAAAATGAACTAGTTCAAGGGCTTCCAAAACTCAAATTCAAAAATTACTTGGTGTGTGATGCTTGCCAGTTGGGAAAGCAAACCAAATAATCTTTTAAATCAAAATCAGAGCTTTCATCAAAATGATCTCTTGAACTACTTCATATGGATTTGATGGGTCCAGCTAGAGTAAAAAGCTTAGGGGGAAATTTATATACTCTAGTGATTGTTGATGATTTTTCCAGATTCACTTGGACCATATTTTTAGCTTCTAAAGTGAAACTTTTGAATTATTCTCTGTTTTTGCCAAAAAGGTTCAAAATGAGAAATGTATGTCTATTGTTTCCATTAGAAAAGATCATCGTGGAGAATTTGAAAATGGAGACTTTGTAGCATACTGTGAAAGTGAAGGAATTGATCACAATTTTTCAGCACCAAGAACTCCTCAACAAAATGGAGTAGTGAAGAGAAAGAACAGGGTGCTTGCTGACATGGCAAGAGCAATGATGATAGAGAAGCAGGTGTCGCAAGTTTTCTAGGCAGATGCTCTAAGCATAACTTGCTACATCTCAAGTAGGGCATACATAAGACCATCACTTGGAAAGACACCATATGAGCTATTCAAGGAAAGTAAACCAAATCTGTCACACCTTCATGTATTTGGGAGCAAATGCTTCATTCATAATAATGGTAAGGATAATCTTGGTAAGTTTGATCCCAAGTCTGATGAAGGTTTGTTTCTTGGTTACTCAAATAGGAGTAAAGCTTATTGGGTCTTTAACAAAAGAACTTGTGTGGTAGAGGAGTCTGTGCATGTGGTATTTGTTGAAACTAATCCTCCTACAAAATCTGATGTTGATGAAGAAATTATTATTTCAATAGATTTTGGAAATCCAAATAAGGACAGTTCAACTGATTGTCAGCCATCTCAAGTTTTTAAAAATGAACAATTAGATGATCATCCTCAATCTCCTCAACCAAGAGCCTAGAAGTACATCAGTGATCATCCTATTAATCAAGTCATTGGAGAGGTGAGTGAAGGTATACGTACCAAAAAAAGATTTATTAATGAGGCTCAATTTTTAGCTTTCATATCTCAAATAGAGCCTAAGAATGTTGAGGAAGCTTTGACTGAAAATGATTGGATAATTGTTATGGAAGAAGAACTAAATCAATTTGAAAGGAATCAAGTTTAGGATTTAGTACCTAGGCCCAAAGATCATCCAGTCATTGGTTCAAAATGGGTGTTGAGGAACAAACTTGATGAATCAGGAATCATTGTCAGAAACAAAGAAAGGTTGGTTGCAAAAGGATATAATCAAGAAGAAGGCATTAACTATGATGAAACCTATTCTCCTGTGGCAAGGTTAGAAGCTATACGTATGTTATTAGCCTTTGTCGTCTAATGGATTTCAAATTATTTCAAATGGATGTTAAAAGTGCTTTCTTGAATGGTTTTATCATGGAAGAAGTTTTTGTTGAAAAACCTCCAGGTTTTGAAGATGTCTCTAAACCAAATTATGTTTATAAATTAAAGAAAGCTCTTTATGGTTTGAAGCAAGCTCCAAGAGCTTGGTATGAAAGATTAAGTAATTTCTTACAAAGATTTTGTTAGAGGAAAACTTGATACAACACTATTTATTAAACATTCAAAATCAAACATGTTAGTTGTACAGATTTATGTTGATCATATTATTTTTGGTGCGACTAATAATGATCTTTGTCAAGAGTTTGCTAAGATGATGCAGGCTAAATTTGAAATGTTCATGATGGGAGAATTGAATTTCTTTCTTGGTCTTTAAATTAAGCAAAGAAAGAATGGAATCTTCATAAATCAGGCCAAATATCTCAGAGAGCAGCTAAAGAAGTTTGGAATGGATCAATGCAAAAGTGATGATACTCCCATGAGTTCAACAGCACTCCTTGATGCAGATATTAGTGGAAAGAACTATGATATTAAAAGATATAGAGGAATGATTGGATCCCTTCTTTATCTCACAGCAAGTAGGCCAAACAACCAATTTGGTGCTGGAATGTGTGCAAGATATCAATATGCTCCAAAGGAATCTCATGCTGAAAATGTAAAAAGAATTTTCAAATATCTTGCTGGAACAATTGATCTTGGAATTTGGTATCCAAAAGGAGCAAATGATCAATTGATTGCATATTTAGATTCAGATCATGCTGGCTACAAAACTGACAGGAAAAGCAAAAGTGGTCAATGTCAATTCCTTGGGGATGCCTTAGTTTCTTGGTTCAGCAAAAAGCAATCAACTGTGTCATTATCATCTACTGAAGCTGAGTATATTGCTGCTGCAAGCTGTTGTGCTCAAGTCTTATGGATGAAGCAGCAACTTCAGGATTTAGCAATGGTTTTCAAAGAAATTCCAATTTATTATGATAATACAAGCACCATCAATCTCACCAAGAATCCAGTACATCACTCAAGAACCAAGCACATTGACCTCAGACATCATTTCATCAGGGATCATGTGCAAAAGAAGGATATCAAGGTTGAATTCATTCCAACTCATCTTCAAGTGACAGAAAATTTTACAAAACCATTGGCCAGAGAACAATTTGTAAATATTAGAAGAGAATTGGGAATGTGAAATCCTAATGAATTGTAAGAGAAAATTGTTTAAGGTTGATTTGAAGTTGTTTTGATGATTAACTATTACTATCTTAAGCTTCGGAGTGTTTTGTCAAAGTTTTACAGGTGTTTTGAATGAGTACTTGCAGTACTAAAAGCATGAACACTCGAGCATTAATTCAAATTTTGGAGCATAAGGTGGAATACTCGAGCACAACTAGAAGAATACTCGAGTATTTAAGCAAAATAAAGAATCTGGTTCAATGTTGGCAGTTAATACTCGAGCAAAGGGTGGAAGCACAGGTAATACTCGAGCATTCAATTTCAATGCTCGAGCAAAGTAAGTTTTTCTTACTCAGAAAATTAATACTCGAGCACTGTGGGACAGTACTCGAGCATTAGAGTACAACACTCGAGCACAAGATTATTAATACTCGAGCGTTGACATCTGTTATATGTCAGTATAGTCCAAGACTCCAATACTCGAGCATTGAAAATCAATACTCGAGAATGAGTTTTTAGCACTTGAGTATTGCTTTGTCTGTTCATCTTCATAGTTCAACACTCGAGCACTGACACTTTGTACTCGAGCACTGATCACCAACACTCGAGCACTAAATATCAGCACTGAGCACTGACAGTTTCTAGTTACTTAAGCTCTCTTCTTTCATTAACACTCGAACCCTAACACTCGAGCATTCCAAAATCCTCTCAACCCAAATTGCTGTAACTGTTTTTAAACCATTACAATCTTTCACAGAAACTTATTTCAGGCCAAACCCATCTATTATTAGTCATTATTTCACTCATCTAATCCTTCAAATCATCTCCCTTTCACTCACATTGCCGAAAAGTACCCAAATTCTTTTTCTTTCAAATTCCTACTCCAAGTTCATCATGGCTCGTACAAAATCCACTGTTGGCAAAGGAAAAAGCACTGCCTCTCAATCTAAATCTACTTCTCAACCTCCATCAAAAAAGGTGAGAATCACTGAACCAGTGGGAACTGAGGAGACAGTGGCTCCCTCCATTCAAAAGTCTACTGCAAGTTAACCCAAGTCCATTTTGAAAGAAAAAGGGAAAGGTCTTCTCATTACATCCTCACAGTCAGTGCCTACACAAACTGTAACGCTCTTTATTTTCCTCTATAATCATTATATTAGATCACTATTGAACCACTTCAAGGCCTTGGATAACTTAAGTTGACCAAAGAAGTGAAAATAAGAATTTCAGAACGGAGTTACTGTTCATTTGGTCAATTTCCAGATTTCTAGCACAACTTTGAAAAATCATAAATAATTCTAGAAAAATCAAAATTGAGTGGTTCAAATTTCTATTTGAAACTTATGAAGTGCTCTACAGGGTAAAAATACCCATTGGTTCCAAAGCTTGTCCATATGATACAGTTTATTCCATGAAATTTACTATTTATTTGGTAACTTTCCAGCTTTCTAGATTTTTCTCTTAATTTGGAAAATCATAACTCCTTATCCACACATCCGAATTGAACAAAATTTGCTTCATTTCAAAGCCTAGAACGTGTAGTATTTGGTGATAAAGTTTCAAGTCATTCGGAGTTCTTTTCTATTTTTCATCGCTATTCCAAAAACAGGGCAGATTCTTGGTTTTGGAACTCTTCACTTAAGACTTTAGTTTTTCTTTAAAAATTTTCCAAGCCTCTTTTTTAGATAGGTTTTATCCTCTTGCAATGCATGATAAATTCCTTAACATCCCTAAGCATTTAAACCCTTACTCATGCATGCGTCGTCATATATCCACTTACTAACCAAGTAGAGGTTTATAATTACATAACTACAACAATTCTCAAACATAACTATATATAAATTTCCACAAGCAAAAACATGATAATATGCCATCTTCAATCACCATAGACCTTGATATTACCCTTGCTTATGCTTGTACCTAAAATGTTTAGTTGGGAAGGGTGAGATTTCAAGGAAATCCCAGTAGCAAACACTCTAATAATACATCTCCATGCATGATTATTAAACCAAAACATGTATGCCATATAACAAGAACATGTATTCATCAAGCCAAGGCAATCATTGCATAACAATCATCATGCTTTCACACAATCAAAGTTTCATACAACAAACATGGCATTTAACACACATATAATCAATGCAAGGTAGATGCCAAAGTTAGAAGTGTTGCTACCTTATGTCTTTAATTTTCCCTTAATTTGAATGCTCTCTTGTTTGCTTTGGGGATCCCTCTCTTGCATCAAACTTTAGCCTACACAATTGTCAACATTATGTCCATCAATTACAAGCTATTACCAAGATAAAAATCATTGTAAAACTCCTTGATACTATCTCTTGTACCTTAATAACCTTAAAGCCCCAAACTTGTCTCTATGATTTTCTAATGCTTCCATAAACTGGGAGTCACTTATCCCCTACACAAAAAATCATTTTAAACCCATTGGAAGCATCAAAATCATCAAAAGAATTCATCTTCAGCCACTTTCCATATTCGAACGAAAATTCACAAGTGGAAGTAAAGTGATTCTTTTTTCAAGTTTCCATGGTATCCATCATCATTTTCTTGTTTCTAAACTCATTCCCATGGATAAGATGACTTAAATTCAACTCTCCCTTATTCTATAAAAATTTTGGCAGCATAACCCCTTAGGGTTTTGAAATTCCAAAATTGGCAAAATCAACAAACAACAACCAAACAATCACAATACAACCACCAATATGTTCCTAAACATGTTTGGAGTTGTTTTCTAGCAACTCTTTCATCTAAATCTCACTCTTTCTTATTTT
>JANTPZ010127981.1:0-11061 GCA_025593235.1 Vachellia pachyceras
CCCAATCCCTCCCCTCCCCTTATTTTGCATCCCTCCAAAATGAGGTTTTTTGGAGGGATGCAAAATATTATGCCTAATATACCCTTAATACTCCTTGTCCAACTTCTCACACTTTATTTTTCCGGTCTTCATATCTATTTCACTGTGCGTGAATAGATGGAGCGATGTAGATAGAGAGCAAGTTTTTCTAGTCTTCATTTTTTCAATATTTCTAAGAATAAGTTTTACTTTATTTGGAATACTTGGAAGCAGCGATATGGGTAGAGAATGAAGAAAATAAATTATTTAAATCATTTTTTAAATTATTTAAATAAATTATATGAATGAAATACCTTAATAATTATTTTAATTAATTAAATAGAAGGAGGGATTAATTTTTATGAGTAAAAACTAATTTAAATAAATTGTATAAGTAAATAAATATAAATCAACATATAAAGGTAAAATGGTAAATTGGTCATTAACTTTCCTCCCTTCCCCTCCTGAACCAAACAAAATATCATTAAAAATTATTCCGTTTCTTCCCCTCTAACTAAACCAAACAAGGTAACCTTATACCTATCCATCCCCTTCCTTTCCCTCCAATCCATCCCCTTCCTTTCCCTCCATCAAACCAAACAAAGCCTAAACGCACATCAGCCGAAGGTTACCCAAAAAAACACAACCACATAAAGCACCAGAGCTTCGTCATAGGGAAGAGAACTCCCAATCTTTTCTGCATTCGACAATCCAAACAACCGCGAGCAATATGGGCAGTGAAGCCGATCTAGAGAGAACTCTGTATGTACCTCCCTGTCCTCCTCTTACTTTTCTGATGTGCGAGTTTTAGGGTTTCCGCAACCGGGAACCAGAGTATTCGATTTTCGATTTGGCTCTAAATTCTGTTTTCATTATTAATGTTCAGGGCTAACCTTAGATTTCGTTTTCGCTGCAGGTACCCTTATGTAACCGGATCATCAGTAGTTGCCATCAAATATAAAGATGGTATTCTTATGGCTGCTGATATGGGAGGTTGGTTGCAAACTAATCCTCATTATGTGTTCATTTATAGTCTGATGCATCTTCATTGTGTACCTGGTCATTCTACTTCATACTTTACTGGGGAAGTCTGCGCATTGGAGTTTCTCTGCATCCTCAAATAGGACATTCGATCAGTTTAAGTTAACTTCAGCTTATCTGATGGGATTGGGACTGTATGTTTCAATGTTTTAAAAAATTATCTAAAACAAAATATGTATACTGTTGTGAAAATAAAACTAGTATATCGTTGACTGTTTTACGTTGGTTCCGATAGTTGATAATCTGACATAACTATTCGCTGACACTTTTCCTGAGACTTTTCTGTCATAGGTGTACATGATCCCTTTAATTCCCTGTAATTTTACTTGTTTTCCATTTTCATGGAAAATTCTGAATATTAATTACTCCTTGATCATGCTTCTAAGCTTTTCTGGGCGTTTCTAAGATTTTGATCGGACTACTCTGAAGTTCTGACCATGACTTCATCAGCTTTATGGTATTGAATTTTTGCGCTAAAAGCTTCCATCTGCATCTCATGGCAATGATGGATCCACTGTGACAGGTTCATATGGGTCTACCTTGCGATACAAGAGTATTGAGCGCTTGAAGCCAGTTGGAAAACACAGTCTTCTTGGTGCCAGCGGGGAAATCAGTGACTTTCAGGAAATTCTTCGCTACCTTGATGAACTCATGTAAGCCCAGTTATCACATATGAGAGAAGGATTTGGGCTGGCTTATTTGTATTCTGCATGTTATATCCCCTTTTACCGTTGAATCTATAATCTTTTAAGGTCAGTTGAGGAGATTCCTAAGTAATTATTGGTTGTGGCTTATGACTGCTGCAGCCTGTATGACAACATGTGGGATGATGGGAATTCTCTGGGTCCTAAGGAGGTACACAACTACTTGACTCGTGTGATGTACAACAGACGTAACAAATTCAATCCACTGTGGAACTCACTTATAATTGGTGGTGTGAAAAACGGGAAGAAGTACCTAGGCATGGTATGTTAGTTTATCCTTGTTTTTCTTTCCAATGTGATACTGAGTTACCTACAAGATTTAGTTTTTACTCAGTTTTGTGATTTTTTTCCAGGTTAACATGATTGGCATTAATTTTGATGACGACCATGTAGCAACTGGGCTTGGCAACCATCTTGCAAGGCCAATTCTTCGTGATGAATGGAATGAAAATTTGACATTTGAAGAAGGTGTCAAGTTGCTGGAAAAATGCATGCGTGTACTTCTATATCGTGATAGGTCTGCAGTCAACAAGATTCAGGTTCTTCTCTCTTACCCTTCCTCCTCCCCCCTCGACCCTGGCCCCAAAATAGAACCCGACCCAACTAATAGGTAGCTACCGTCAGCATGCTGCTAGGGAGCATAGTCCATAGGGAGGCTGTCAATAAAAATGCACCCTATTTTGGTCAATTAATAAGGGCGTGGTAAAGGTTTTAGAATTTCTAGAATTTCAAAATCTCAAATTGATATTAGAATATTCGAATTCTATATTTTTTATTCTTTATTAGTATTAGGTAGATTATTTATTAGTATTAGAATTTATTAAAGTGTTAGTGAAAAAACTAGAAAGATAATTTCTCTTTATCAATATATGAATAAAATACCAATACATCCTTCAAAATTTAGGCGTTAACAGCAGACCATCATCAGTCCATCACACAGAATTAGCATCCTCGCTGATTTTGGGCAGCCAGGCACAATGCTCATGCCATAAAATGTTCTCATCAAATTAGCTGATATGTTAATATGGTTCTTTCACTCCATCTCGAGTTGCTAGAGCTCTCATTTTCCCTGTACTCCATGTTTATCCGTCAAGTAGATGTCTTTTTCCATCCATTGATGGTATCCAGAGTTCTGTTAGAGGCTTTATTTGTTAAATTTGATACGATCAGAGTTCTGTTAGAGGCTTTATTTGTTAAATTTGATACGATGAGACATGATATGACAGATGCTTAAGGCAGTTCTACAAGTAGGCTGTCAGCTGCTAAGCAATTATATGTTTGGCATCTAGTTTGTTCCTTGACCTTTACACAAGTTGGATCCTCCCCGGATCTAATACCCATTTAGCCAGGAAACTTTAAAAGCTTAAAAAGTTTATATGCTTCTAGAAGACTAATTAATTTGGTTGGTTCGTCTCAACATAGCTTGGCATAGAAACCTGATCATGTAAGAATTTAAGGACTTGCCATATTTTTGAGATCACTTAGCTGATAAACAATATAAACATATTTTTGTGATTTCGACTTGCGATGATGCAGGACACGGGGAACAGTTATAATTTATTAATACGAGCTAACGTCATGGAAGATTATACATTTTCTTACTATAATTTACCTGAGCTTTCAAATTGTTCCTTGTGGTTCCCCACCTCAGATCCTTCCCTATCGTTTGCAAACATTCGAGTTCTGGTCTCAGATGTCTAAAAGTGTTATAATAAGTATTTCAAATTGACTAGGCTAACAAATGGATGATGTGTCTCTGAATCAGAATATTGGTATATATTATATTAGGGCACACTGCAGCATGAGGGCTGAATCAGAATTAAATGATTTTGTTTCTGCTGTCGTTTGGAGTCTATTGTGTATTCAAATATGATATTTGACAATGTGATGCAAAATTTGCAGATAGCTAAAATTACAGAAGAAGGTACAACTGTTTTCCCACCATTCTCCTTGAAAACATACTGGGAGTTCTCTGGTTTCAGGAACCCAGCGGTTGGTGCTGTGGGTTCATGGTAAGCTGGCTCGCAACCTTCGTTACTTCCATGGAACTTTCCGACGAGTCTTGCGTGAAATGGATATGAGATGGTTCATCTTTATTTCATTGTATCAGCTATTTACTAAGAAAGTTATTGTTTTTTTTCCGTTTTAAATTTGGACTTCGCTCCTGTTGACCTCTATTCCCATGGCATGGACTCTACCCTGTTCTACTCTTTCTATGCTTTTCTGTCATTAATCAAGGTGGAGCTTGCTTCTTTACAACATTTATAGACTGTTTAAATCAAATTTAAGGTGCTGTATTTTTTTTTATGTAAAATTATAACTTTAGTTGAACTGTTGGGCCGGGCAAAAGATTTTCATTACTTACATCTAAGCCTTCTATGGAACAACTTGAAGGCCAAGGCTTCTTTGTATTGAATTATCATATCCAAACCAATCGTGTTTGTTGAAATTGGACAAATTTTTTGGGATACAAAATGATAGCTACTACAAGGTTGGATTAAGTGAAAGGGTATAGTTTTTTATAGCATGATGTAGGTTCGAATCTGTGGGCTTGTTTGAAACGTTTTCAAAAGTCAAACGCACGTTTAACAACGTTTTTTTTGTAAAATGAGATAATCTCATCCACATATTTATTTCAGTTTGTGTAAAAGTACTTCTCTACTGCGTTTCCAAACGGGTCCTGTTTTAAGAGTTGTTTGCATTTATTGCCTAATAATACCTTAAATAGAATTATAGAATTATATTAGAAAGATGTACCTATTCGTTAAAAAAATTATAGCATTTCAATTATTTTTTGATTTGGAGATTTAATAAATTAGCATTAAACACGTTTTTTAACATTTTTTAAAATAGAAAAGTTACTGTCAAAAACCGAAAATTAGCAGCCTAATTATTTGTGCTTGATTAATTTCTTCTTCTTAGAATAACTTTTTAATTTTGAAAAACAAAATAGAAAAGCTTACTTATGGTCCTGTATTCTGAAAAAATGAAAATTAATTTAAAAATAATGAATATAATTTTTTTATTCAACAAAATTAGAGAAGAGATGATGGATGTTGTAACTTATAGCATCGTCAACGACAATTATATGAATAAAGTAAAGGGAAAATCCTTTTAAAAGCCATTTGAATTGCCCAAACCCTAATTTGGGTTGCTAAATATAAGAAATCATTAATTAGGTTATATGACCCGAATTAGCATTTATGAATTTTGTCAATTTACCTTTATGCCCCTGAATAATTATAAAAGGAAAACTGATAGCTTGTATTATTAATGGAAACTTGGTGAAGAATACAAAATCAGAGAAATCATAAAACAAAATATGATCATCTGTCAGCATCTAAACAATTAAAATCAACGCTTTCATACAAATGTGGAGTGGGGATTAGTGTTGGGGTAAAAACAATTGGGATGGGCAAAAAATTGAGGGAGTGGTTCAAAGTCACGGTGAATCAAACTTGTGTGTCCAAATCCCTAAGAGCCAGAGCCCCTTGCACAAGATGGTAGCTGAAATATTCAAAAAAAATTTATGGGCAATTTTGATAGGATTGAACAAAAATTTCTGTTCCCTCTAAGAAAACAAAAATTTCCATAGAGAGGTGAGAGAGGCGGGGATCAACAAAATTTCTCCCCTCCACTTCCCTCCATTTCATTTTTTTTACCAAACACCCATCCAATCCTTCATCACCGTACCTAACCTTTCTTCGAAAAAACCCCAACCAAACAGGATCTTATTGTCAATTGTTTTTCGTCTTTTCAACAATCTCCCGTATCCTCCGTCAACATGTTGATTCAATCTCTAATATACCTTGATAAACAAGATAAAAGTTAAATTCATTTACATCCAAATACGGAGGGATGGGGAGGGGGAGTTTGAGATTTAGTTATTCTTTAATCACTAGATTATCCTCCTCTTCTTGTTTGATGATTCAAAATGAGAAGTTCAAAAGACACAGAGAGAGAGAGAGAGAGAGAAAGAGAGAGATCTTCATTGTTTAGGGGAAATTGCAAATCGGGAATTGGAGTGATGAGAGAAAGAGTGGAGGAGAGGAGAGAGATGGGGGATAGAAGACAGTGGATGAGGAAGAGGGTGTAAAGGTAAAATCACCGAATTCTAAAAGCTTAAATTGGGTAGCTCAACCTGATTTATAATTTGTTTAATTCGTAGAACTTACTTGGATATTTCAAAAGGCTTTTTAATGAAATTTTTCCTAAAGTAAATTATTTTCTTATGTTTACTTTATCACTTTTAATGTTTTATTCAATAGGCCCGTTTAGGAACGCAGTAGAGAAGTACTTTTACTCAAGTCGAGATAAATATGAGTATGAAATTATCTTATTTTACGGAAAAACACTGTTAAATATGCGTTTGACATTTCCAAACATTACCACAAACAAGCTCAATATTATAAAATTGCAAGAGACACAGCATCTCCTGATATCCTCGATTTCCTGTCCATCCTTTGATTCGAGTATAAAGATTATACGACACGACTACCATTCTAAGTTTGTAGTTTACTTTAGGGCAAAACAATAGGTGGGTAAGTTGTAGTTTAAGCAATAGGTGGGTTGCGCAGACAGTGCCTCAAACCTGTTACTCACCTGTTTAAAGTTTCACGGATACGGGCTCCAACCATTTAACCCTTTTAAACAGTTTGAAAATAAATGGATGATTTTTATACAGATAACGGGAAGCCCGTTTATTACATATCAATCATACTCATATTTCTTCTTTTATCCACTTCAAATAGGGAAGGGGTCCAGAGATTGAATCATTGAACAATGAATAAGAGAGATTAAGGGTTGAGGGAGGAATGCAGGAGTAAATAGTGCTGATAATACGAGTTGGGGTCCCGCCAACCATTGGTGGGTTCAGGCTGGCTCACGCCCAACTCGTGGGTTGGGTGGGTTCAACTTGCTACCTATATTTTTTTAAAATTTTTTACTTTAAAAATAATATATTATATATTTTTCTTACATTTTCCAACTCAATATTTTTTAAAATATGATAAATAATACTTAATACATTTAAAAATAGTATAGAATATTTTTTTTTATACCAACTTTTTATAATACTATATTTAAAATTATAACAGCATATTAATATTTATATTTTTATTTTAAAACAGGTTAGCTAGGCTATAGTTATTCTGCTCTCGCTTAGTTTGATTGATGTGATTATGTTACTTTCATGGATGCTTGCTAGCTCCGCAATAACCATTCCAGAGGACTAAAAACTCCTTATCGGACTAATAATGTAAATTCGGAATAATGAAATTTTAATTCCTCTTAAATCTATCTTCATCGTTAATTCCATTTTTTATTAATCCAGTAGTAGTTCTTAAATAGTAGATGAATAAGAGAGATAATGAATATAAAAAATATAATTATATTTGAATAAGAGAGAATAGTATATTTATATTTGATACAATGAAATCAACAATTTTTTTATTATTCACAAAAAATATAATTCTTGAACTTATTAAAGATGACACAAGTGTGTGTCTAGATTTTCAACTGCATGGCAGATTAGAAGAACTACGAACCGAGGGAGCAACATGTTTTCCACACAAGAGGCGTCTTTTCACCGCCAACATCCTTCATATTCTGCAATTAATATTCTAACATTACTGGCTTTTTTTTGCCAGAAATATTCCTTTACAACCAATAAGATTGGAAAATCTCTGATTAATAGATTATTAACACGCGATGCTTTACTGGATTCTAAATATAAGAAATAGATAGAGTTTTCTTTAATCTCACATATAAGACCTTAATTGTTTATCAAAAATATAATTATTCCTTAAAGTTCTCATCCCTATTAATTGCATGTATTAAAGAGTTTCCATTAATTAAAGAATAATTTCAATACAAATGATTAAAAAAATATTTTAAAGAAACCAATACACTTGTTAAAAATAATTAACCCAACTAATTTTTTTTTTAAGTATACACATGTTAACCATCTCTCTCTTATGTCCATATTTATGGTAGGATGTGGTAACATTAACATTAATTTCAAAACCAATTCATCCGTCAGTTTTCATGTGCAGCATATTCAAGAACCAGTTCATCCGTCAGCTCTCATGTACAGAATATTCAAGACACATACGTCTAACATATGTGGATCCATTTGATAACGTGGTAGAGAAGTACTTTTAAGCAACTCGAGACATATATATAAATGAGATTATCTCATTTTTCAGAAAAATATTGTTAAACGTGCATTTAGACTAAACGCTGAGCTAAACAGGCACATCAACTAGGTTACCTAAAGATAGATGAAATGTTGCAACCAAAAGGATAAAAATAAAAGGACGAAAAGTTGCACCCAAAGGAAAAATGCTGTTGAATGTACGTTTAACCCAACGCTGAGTCAAACAGGCACATCAACTAGATTACCCAACGAAAAGTTGCACCAAAAAAGATAAAAATAAAAAGGACGAAAAGAACAGCGCCGTGGCTCAAAAACACATCAATTTCAAAACAAGCTAGCAACAATGACGCCCGCCTTTAATCCTCTTTGGCTGATGTTTACCTATCAATGGCTGCATCGTCTATTCTATACTTTGAAATTTCATCACATAATTCATTGGTGAATGTCAGTTTCAATCCACACCAGAGCCTGCTAAAAGCCCTTGGTTGGAGTTAATTTGGACTATTAAATGAAGATGGTTATGGGATAACATACATTTCAATGAGCTCAAGGATATTAATAACAATAAAACAATACTGTAAACCCATAAATTGAACGCAATAAATTTATGTAGCTATACATTTTATCAACATATGTTATAAAAAATCCCACCCCAGTGTAACTCAAACATTAGAGTGAAACCAAATATAATTCATGTTAAGATACTTTGATCACTTGACTCGATCACCCCCATCATCCTTATGAAAGCTGTGGACTTTGAACTTATTATCTTTCCTTTGGTCCTAACCAGTGATGTACATCAGGTATAATACATAACCATTAATGGCAAAATTAGTATCTAGAAGGCGATGGTTTTAAGTTAAATTTTGACCACGTTGGCTGAAAAATCTTTAGAACGTGCTTCATGCATATTCTAGAAGTGTGTGCGTATTGCATTAACCAAAGTGTACATGTTTGGGAAATTCGTTGGGAAAGATGAGTTACGGCTTCCGAGGTGATTTTACGGATTTCGAGATGGTTTTATATATTTCAAGATGGTTTTTATGGATTTCGAGATCATTTTGTCTTGACTTACGTGCACCGTTGGGGAAAATGAATATCTCTACTTATACACACCCCTAGGCTTTCTACAAGTGGGTTAAATCAATTGATCATATTTATGATTGATGATTTCATATTCAATACTACATCTTATACTTAATATAAGGATTAATGGATTTTTTTTGGAAAATTTAAAAGTTAAATAAATTAGTTAACTGTACCATTTATTCTAAAATCTTTATATGCATAATTAAATTATATATAAGTTGATAAATTAGGTCAATTGATTTGAAAAAAAAATGATAAATACATTACATTATTTGAGAAAATTTCTTTTGTTTTAAAAAGCCACCATCTTCATGCCCACAAAATTAACAAAGTCACGGTCTTCACAATTTTTTTTTAAAGAGAAGACTAGAATCACCGTGCTATATATGTCCAACTATTAGCATTAGTTTTTTCAAACGTTATATAACAAGCGAGAATTATGGACTTATGCGTTGCCATGATGCGTTACGATGTAAAGAAATACAATATATAATTCAAGTTTGACATCAAATAATTTAAAGGTCAATCATCCTAAAATAATTAAATGCAAATAATACATGTCATGTAGTCTGCCATTTCCATAATTACAAGTCACGTTGAGAATTTTTTTGAGTATTTTTTAATGTTTATATCATCATATTTTTAATGATTTTATGTTGTATGAATAAATAATTGTGTAAAATGAATTTTTCCACATCACATGAAAAGTAAGGAAAATGACCACACTATACTTTATGAATTTCCACAGAATGAAAATCAACAACAATACGGTGATGGTTAAAGTTTTGTGTGAAAATCTAATTCAACTTACCTCCTCTTTTAGCTTTTCAGTTTGAATGAAGTATGCAGCAAGTTTCGTCAATTTCACTGAGCATCATCATCTTGTTATCTCACGTTTTTTCTGATCTTTTATAACTTGAGGGGCATTTCTGTCATTTTGCATAAATATGAAAACCCAAATTGTAAACCTACATCAATCTATTCTTTACCTTATTTATGACATCAAATAGGGTTTAGAAAATTCAAGGGTATTTTCTCTAAAAAAAGTATCCTTTTCAAGTGCTTTTGAATTTGTATAATTACCATCCTTGGGTAATTTTATGGGGGCACACAAAAATTTTGTTGGTAATAGCTGTGCCCATCTAAAAAGCTATTGGAGAATGCATTTAGGTAGAATATATATGTTTAATAAACATTTGATTCAGAATACATTTGATTGTCAAAGAGGGATTTTTCAACTCAAAACATATTTTAAAAGAAGGAATTACTAAAAGTTAGAATCTGTAAATTAATAAATTTTTAAATTCAAAATATATTTTACACCTCAAAAACAAACACGCACTCTGTTTGAGTATCTTCAATCATGGAAATAATTGAAGGCCATTTGTCAACGACGTACGTACGGATCCATCCGGAACGCCAAGTCGTAATGCCCAGATAAAGAGCACCACCTTGAACCAATTAAATGGAGAAACGTGGTCAGCGAACCAAAATTGCGTGGCACTTTTACTGTTGATTTGAGAGGCCTGTGCCGTGCGTTGCAGGAAGGGCGCAAGAGCAGGGCGGTTTGTTGCATTATATATAACCCTTTAATAACATCACTCGTTACTTTTTAGAAAAAGTTGCAATCAAATTTTGAATAGGAGAATTTATTATCATAAAATTTTAGTAGTAACTGCTGATGTTAATGATAACTTCATCAGCTATTTTTAAAATTATATAGTAATTTTGTGAATCTTTAAAACCTATTATTTATTAATTCTCTTTTTTGGGACCTGATTGTAAATTTTCCTTCTTTTTATATCTTCCTTTTAGCCAAACAACACACAAATTTTGTCCAAAAATTTGCATTTCGAGGAGTTTTTATTAGATTTTTAAACGATTTTACGTAATCAAAAAAAGTACGTGACATGGGTTTTATCTTAATTTATTTAAAAGTTCATTTTTTATACGCTTGACAATTGAGTGGTCAAGACTTTGCCTTTGACGCCCTCCATTTAATTTAATTTAAATGGATATTATATTATCATATATAATTTTTCGACACTTTGA
>JANTPZ010127982.1:0-11176 GCA_025593235.1 Vachellia pachyceras
AGAATTCTCCACACATTTTTCACATGCTTGAATTCAATGTGTAAATATCTAGATATTTTAGGAGAGAATTCTGGAAGGCGAATATAGGCCGTTAGATCGAATCAATCTCCACCGTCCGTTAAGGAGGTGGGAATAGTAAGGAGGTGGGAGTTTGCCTATAAATACCCCACCCCTCTTCATTTGTAACCAATCAAGCAATTGTGAGCAATATACAAGCATTCTCCCAAGCTTCCATCTCTCAAGTTTCTCTCTTTAGGCTTTCTTAGTTTTCATAGCTAAGTTAAGTCCTTGGAAGGCTTACTAGCAGGTTCAGGAGCTTGAGTTCGAGCAAGACTTGCTAGGCCGCACGGAGCTTACATCAGGTAAACTCTAAGCCCGTGACATCAGGCATACGGCCAGCCCGCCAGGCCATTTAGGAAGTCTGTTTCCACTTTTCGTAAACAGGCTGACTGGCCCTTTTTAATAATAACATTAATTAATAAAATTGTATGGCCTTGGGGAGGAGGCGTGTAGAACCGTGTACCTGTGCCTTCAAATGCCTTACCATTACACCAACACATTTTATTTAAATAGTGGCTTCGGCAATGCAGCTTGCAGCGTCCTCCTGTATAGCTTACATTCAAGTTTGATTTTTGTACCCAAAAAAGCTTGATTTTATTTTTCAGACCCAAAAAAAGGTTCGATTAGTTCAATGGTCTGTCCTCGTAGATTTCAGGAAATACGTGATGTTTGAGCGACAAGCTCGGCGGATCCTCACTCGTCCAAAAAACTCTGTTTCTTAATGGAATCATCAAATCTCAAACCATCTGATTGGATCAAGGTAACTTATTGATGTCATTTTGGTATAATTCTTCTTAATTTGGTGTCTATTGAGTTTTGACAACTTAATATGCGTGGTTTAGTTTATGCATTGTTTTTATTTATAATTTTCGAAGATTTCATCGAGATTGTTCGTTCTTCAACTTCGGCTCTTCTAGACTTACTGTAAAGGAAGGCAATTTCTTTTCGAAGGTGCGGTGGTAGCAGAGAGTGCCAATATTTGCAGGTAAGCTTCCAGAATAGTGATGGGGTTCTTTCTTCCCTTCTGCTGGAACTTCTTAAGTGCATCTGCCATTTGTTATTCTTTCCGAGGATTTTAGTCACCCAATGCCTATAAGACGAAAAATGTAAAGTTTAAAATATTCTGAGATGGGATCATAAAACTAGCTAAAGATAATTCTAGGAGCCTCATTTTCATTGGAAATCCATCAGGTGTGACAGGAGCTGAGATTGAGAATCAAATGAGCAGCATTTAGTTCTCAAAATGCAGTTGCTAGACTGTGAATGATCTCTTTCCTACTCCTGTGACTGGTGGACCTGGGAAACAGTGTTTCTTGCATTTCCCTGTTAGAAATTTCCTGACTGGCTCAGTTGTTGTTGACCTATTAAATTCCTGGATGGAAACATTACTGTCATTTTATTTGTAGTGCGATTTGAGCCTTTATTTTTTGAATGCCTGTAATGTTTTCATTGAACATTATCTACTGGGATTTCTTTGAAAGCAAGCTTCATTCGATTGAATTTTCTTTTCTATCAATTTTAGTGCTATCCCTTCCTTTTCTCGTTTTTTTCATGTTGATGAACTTTCTCTATATATAATATAATTTCTTTAGGGCCCAGCGCATGCGAGAAAGACCCCTTATCGATAATGTGGAAGTTTGTTCAAACTAGATTAGGAGGTAATGAAGGGCAGGAGGAGAACTTTCTGGATGAGACGTTAGATGGCTTATGCTCCCTCTCTCCGATGCAGGTGCTCCATGTCATTATTTTTTTTTTTGCACTAACATAAAGTATTTAGGTGTTGTTATAGACTAGCAACTCTAAGCTATGCTACTTTTGGATTTTGACTGGACAGAGAGTTTATGGATTCGCTGCTTGTTTGATTGCTGGCCTGGTTTTCATGTTGGTGGTAAGAGAAATTTAGTGATATTTTTTCAGTTGTGCATGTTACTTAAATAGTTCAAAATGTTTTGGCCTTCTAGGTTGGTCTGATAATGCACTGATGAGCCATACTCTTGACCGTAACAGAGTCATGGTTTTGTTCATTTAGCGACTTACCTTATTCATGATGAATTATAATAGACTTTCTGCTTCTTGTGGGCCTTGTTGAAATTTGGTCCTTGCAGGTTTATTTTATCAATAATTGACTTTTTTTACCACAGACGCATTAATTGACAATGCTCTGATTCATTTTAAATTTACAATAGATGGAAGGTAGTGTAAAATTACACTTCAAATGAATTTTTGATAACTGCTGCAATGAGTTCACAATAAATGTTTAAACTTACAGACTCCCAATGTCATGGCTGTCAAATGAAAGATTTCTTTTCACTTCCTGGTTGAGTACCAGTTGAAAAGAAACTGTTTGTGAAAACTTCCTTCAATGGAAACTATCCTTACATGCTAATGCTATCCTAAATATGTATATATGTATATGCATTCTGCTGTTCATAGTGAATGAAACTCTTACCTTCAAGTTCGTGCAACATTGATTGTTGAGTGTGTGGTGTGTGAACTTCAACCAATGCTTGAAAAAAAATTGAAGCTAATATCATAATTTAACAATTAATCTACTTTCCATTTGTTAGTTTTCTGGATGCATTCATCTGGCTGATAAAATTTTTCATCGTTACGGCAACCTTGAGTCATCAGATTAATTCGACTTCTATTATTTTATTTTGGTTGGCAGTCAATGTTCGTCTTTGCCAAACCCATCAAATTTGCAGTATTGTTCACCTTTGGCAACCTGTTAGCAATTGGAAGGTAGATGCAGTGTCCGTCTTGTTGATATGAGAGTTGTGGAAGTAGTTTATCTGGAGTTAATGCCAGGCAAGAAAACATCCTGATTAAGTCTGGTTATGTGACAGCACAGCTTTCCTGGTCGGACCTGCACAACAAATTGGAATGATGCTTGACCCTGTCCGTGTGGTTGCAACAGCCATATACCTTGGATGTGTAGTTATAGCGCTTGTTTGTGCTCTTCTGGTAAGTTCCTTGATCTTTCACGTCAGATGCATGGATGTGCGTTTTTGTAATGCTCTTTTACAATTCGGTGCCGTCCAACAAATGGGACATGCAAGAAAACCTGCTCATTGTTTTAGACTTGTCTATTTCCAATCCGTCAGAGCATCCTCACCAATTCATTTATACTAATAATATGAAACCCGCCTTCATAAATGACAATATACTGATTGGGACACTACATCTTCAAGTTCATTTGGCATACTTTACCTAATTTGAGTCCCTCGCCTCCTGTTTTGTAGATCCGCAGCAAGGTTTTAACAATCATTGCTATCGTAGGCGAGATATGTGCGCTTATATGGTAAGTTTGCCTTCAATATACTACCTGCTTCACCTGACTTGAAATTGTGATGCCACACCTATTTTCTCAAATGAACGGCATCTCAAAATGAGTTTATTTTCTGGATATTTATGGGGGTCATTTACTAGCTTGTACTAATTACAGGTACAGTCTGAGTTATATACCGTTTGCTCGAGGGATGGTATCTGAGTTGATGGTCCGTTTTTGTGACACCGAGCTATGAGTCAACAAATGTGGAGTCGATCCGATTCGGTATTTGGGTTGGCATTTTCTCACGGACATTACAAACGTCGAATACCAGATTTTGTACCTACCTATGACGATTTTGTGTCATGTGCTACTGTTCATTTTTCCTTTCTCGTTCCTACAATGTAATTAAAAACATTTGAATGCGTTGTGAACCCGTGTATTGGTAGGTGTTAGATTGCATTGTTGGAACTTTGAAGCAGCACGCCTTGTGGGCCTGTGCGATAACTACAAACTGAGTGCATGTTTGGCAAATTGATTTTAGGACTTATTTAGAAGTGTGTTTGAGAATAGCTTTTACAGAGTTCAAGGTAAAATCTAGGTTTTAGAGAATAGATTTTTGGGAGAATAACTTTTACAGATTTCGAAGCAGAACCTAGGTTTTGAAATATGACTGTGTTTGGAAAGTTATTAGCTTTTACGGAGTTTAAGGTAAAAAGTAGATAGAAAAGAGGAAAGAAGAAAGAGGAAAAGAAAAGTAGGAAAGAGAATTTATTATGAGAGATTAAATGATTTGATAAGGAAATAACTCTTTTAAAAACCTATGTTTTGAAGAATAGGCTTTGTTACAAAACCTAAATTTTAAAAAAATGTGGATACTTCAATAAAATCTAAGTTTGGGACCGTGATCACAAACGAGTATTGATCACGTTTGCACGTAAGTCAAAATAAAATTTTACACATGTGTGTGATCATTGTTTCAACTTCCAACGGATTCCAAAGCATTATGTTGAGACTCAGACTGGGACAGGGAAACCGCTTCTTTTCGTTTCATTGGTTTTTTTTTTTTGAATTGTTTTATTTACCGACGATATGCCCTCTTGAATTTCTGCATGAGCCCAATCGGCTGTTATTGTGTTCAGATCAATCGGGCCGAACCCGTTGTCTCACACCCGCCTTTTGACTCAGAATCAATCAACTCGCGCCCCCAAATGCTGATAATAATGTATGTACAGGCAGATACCAAGGAAGGTTTTTCCTTTATCGTCCTTTCCTTCTAGGGACAAACTTGTTTGGATAGGTACAAAGGATGGCAGTTACAATGTTAGGAAAGCTTATAGAATGGCTTTGAATGGAAGGGCTGGTAAGGCACAGAACCATGCTTCTTCTTCTAGAGTGGCAAACGAATCGTTATGGCATAGGATTTGGAATCTTAAAGTCATGCCAAAGGTAAAAAACTTTTTGTGGCGCATTTTGAGCAGAGCTCTAGCTTCTAAAGAGGCGTTGTTCTTACGTAAGTGTGCTCCCAATCCCTTTTGCCCTATATGTGATAATGAAGTGGAATCTCTGGAGCATTTATTCCTTCTCTGTCCCTGGGCTTCTATGACATGGTTTGGCTGTCCCTTGGGCTTGCATATTAATCCAATTAATGTGCAAAGTATTGAGGCCTGGTTTGAATTTTTTCTTCTGCTGAACTGTGATGATTCTGACTTTGTGCTTTCCTATATTGCCAATCTTCTCTGGTTTATATGGAAGCTTAGATGCAAATGGGTTTTTGAGCATGTATCACCCGATCCTGCTACTGCCATTTCTCTAGCAAGTCGGGCTGTTTCTGAATTCTGGAATGCCAAAGTTTTGCCTGGCCCTGACCCTTGTCCTGTGGCAACCAAAGCTCCTGCTAAGTGGAGGATGCCACCGGATAATTTTTTAAGATCAACTGTGATGGGGCCTTCTGCAAAGCTTTGGGTAAAGCTGGAATCGGGGTTGTGTGTAGAAACAGCAAGGGAGAATTTATCCGAGGCTGGGCTGAGAATTTTCGGACTAGTTCTGCTTTTTTCGCTGAGCTATGGGCTTTACACCAAGAGATCCTTATGGCTGACCTTTGGAACCTCAATCCTATAATCTTTGAATTTGATTGCCTTGAGCTCTTTTCTGCTGTGTCTTCCAGGAAACTTGCTGGTACTGACTGGAAATTCCATGGAGTTCTTTTGGATGTCTTCAACATGCTGCAAAACCGGAGTTTGACTTCTCTCTCGCTCGTGCCTCGTGAAGGTAATTGTGCCGCCGATTGTCTAGCTGCTTTGGCTTCAAGGGAGTTGGGACCTCAGGGTCTGATTTTAGAATCACCACCTCCTCTAGCCTCTATCATTCTTCGGGAAGCTAGTATTGAAGTTTATCCAAGTGCAACTCATCCTTCTTGTAATTTTATTTGGGGTGATGCTGATAGAGAAGGAATTGGTTAATGGGCTACCTTTGGTTTTGGCCTGTTCTGTCTTTTGCTTTCTGTTTGTATTTCTGGTGGACTTTGTTTCTTCTCTTTCTTTGGTTATGAATTCTCTGTTGGCCCAAAAAAAAAAAAGGGAAGGTTTTTCCTTCCTTTCTGCCTTTAAACGGCAGGCAGGCAGATTCGCAGGTTCATGTTGTTACATGTGAAAAAAACATAACCCTACGACCCGCCCCGGTCATGGAATGAATGCTGATACTGTTATCATAAATATTTCTCCTACGGCTAAAGAATCATTCTCTTGCAAGATTTCAGTTGCAAGCTTGTTCCAGTCAGCCAGCGCCACCCATTGTGTGCGCTCAAAGGGCTAGCTGGCTCTTCAACCTAATCCAGTCTCTTATTTCCCTCAATCTTTCGTCCCTCCTCCTTCATCCTGCAAACACAATATCTCTTCAGCGCAGAATGGGTTGGTTGATACATAATACATGACATGCTCCGAATATCACCACTATTCCTCTGTTCAATTTTCAAAACGCCATCGCTTTTCTGTTGTGCTTATACTCTGTTTTAGAAACAATCATTATGCTCTGTTTTAGAAACAATCAACCCCCCCCCCAGGGGTAATGGTTTTGACTATCCAAAAGGTACGAGAGCAACGTCGAACCCAGCATCCACTCATGATTGCTTCACTCATTTCTGAAAATGCATTGTTCTTATACCATATTCGAAATTCGAAAACCCTTTTTGGGGAATGAATTAACTGAGAGAGCAAAAATATAAAGTCGTCCACACGAGACAGCGCAGGCTCCGGGAGAGAAATGTGCACATGACAGCCAATCACTTTTACTGCTGGCTTGTAGGGATAGATGCATATGTGACAAGTGACACGTGGAGTCAGGAGCAAGCAGGGCTCAGGGCTGAAGTCAAGGGAGCTCCTCAACCAACCAACCAACCAAACGGTCAATTCCATTTCATCAAGTAACCCCTCGGAGACGAACTTTGATTTGACCCCTCCTCCTTTTCCTTTTTGCCTTTTGCCCCTTTCAACACACTCATTAAGTTCCCGACGAGTTAACACTTGAACAATCAATTTGCAATTAGGCAACCAACCATAGATGTCCTGTCGCCAAAGCCGCAACCTGAAACGCTGTCAAAACATTGCGGATCAATTCAATTCAATGTCTCTTTTTGCATGTTAGAAGGCAATTTTTCTTTCAACCGCTTCCGGACGCCGCATTCGATCCTTTTAAGTTGATTTACTCCCGCTTATATATATATATATATATATATATATATATAACTACTGATATACTCTACGGCCTACGTACGATAACCAGTTTTGCTCCGATAATGGATTCCGACTGATCTACCTTGTCTCACTCTCCCTGTTTCTATAAATAAACAAACAGTAGTATATAGTGGCCTCTCAAATTTATAAATAATCTCTCTAAATACTGTTCAAACCCATGATTCTTCTTCTGTGTGTGGTAGTGGTAGGATATATGAATCACATCCTTATTAGTTAAGCCGACTTTTATTTGATTGACACGTATAAAAGCATCACCCGCAGGATAGTTAAATACGACAAAAGACAGTGGGAGCCCAGAATTTGTGTTCTGTTTTTAAATAGTGATATGTCTGTGTATGAATATGCCAAGATGTATGAGTTAATCAAAACCAGATGCCAAGGGCAAGTCGTGATTGAGAATCTAGTGATATCTGGAAATTGAAGAATGAGCAAAGATTGGTCAGGTGATCGATCGATTATTGTTAAATTATGGCACTTTTAATATTAATACTACTAATTACATTATTAACATGTCAATTAGGTGTATATCCCATTGCACAGCCTGCATGTGGGCTGCCTTCCAACCGTGAGTGCTATTCTGCGGGCTTACTCAATAGCTAAAAACTCAACAAGGCAATCCATAGCAGTGCAGTGTTCCTCGTCATTTAAACTTTTTTTGTTTCCCTCGGTTTCTGAAGCTTTGCCCCCAACTAATCGGGATCCGACCCGCGTACCTAAAAATGGTGGGTGAGCCTCCCAACGGTGGCTACTGCATACACAAGGATTCAAATTCGAAATCTTGATTAAACTGGAACAAGCCGTTTACCACTTGATCTAACCAACCGTTGGTGTCATTTAAACTTTTAGTTTAACTATCATGGTGCAACTGTGGCCTGCTCCAGTCTTTTTCTTCATCTCTGCACAGGATAGATTTCAAAAACAAACTTCAAATCACCCAATCACCTTCTTTCTTTTCATAATAATACCGAGCGTATTCCTCAATAATCCATACGATTCTTTGGTGTTGGTGAATTAAAATACGTGTGATACTCCTTGTTTCAGTCAGTCCTTTTATTTATATACATAAATTATGGATGAGATCGCGCCTAGTATATGGTGATGCACATTAACAAACTGTAATAAACAAAGATTATGAGATTGAGAGACGACGGAAAGTGGAGTACCGTTTATTCTGCCGTGAAAGGCCCGAAACCGTGGCCTGGAACATTTAGGATTCTCAAATCCCCCAGCTTCCACTGTTTCGATCAGACTGTGTGTATATGTGGTAAACTGGGCGGGAAAAGAAGCCAGGGGTGGCGGATTTACCAATAATAGATAAGAAATGGATGCTTCAAGAGATAGATCAGCTCATCACTGGATAAAGAGAAGTAATTATTCCGACGAGACGACGACGTTGTGTCCACTGGAATTGACTGGTTGGCAGATAAAGAGAGCTGAGCTTGCAATTGTTCCTTCAATGGATGAGTTAGGGGTGGTCATGTTGATGCTTAGGAGTTAATCAAATGAAGCGTGGGGCAGACAAAAATTACAAGTCCGACCCCATAACCCACGGATATCAAATTCTGCCCAGAAATAAAATAGCATGCATGTCTGGGGAAGGGAAGACCGCAACAAAATACATGTTGAGGGCGAGGTGGTTTTGGGCATGGGTGCTCCAAGTCCAACCGGAAGGAAGTTCGTACGGGAATACGGTAGAAAAATACGTTTATATAAATTGAGGTAGATATGTGAAGAAGATTATCTCATTTTAGAAAGATACAAACACATGTTTGGGCCTGCAAACTTTGAGCCGAACAAGCACGTTTATTTTGCAGCACGAGGACATCACTTCCTCCGCTTTGGCCTCAGGGTTTGCGAGGGGTGATGTCATGCAATTGGAGCATGTGGAGTGGACGTTATTCGTTACTTATTATTGTGCCTGTTTCGAAACACGATAAAGAAATGTTTTTACGCAAACTGAAATAAATATATGAAGGAGATTATCTTATTTTACGGAAAAATAATATTGAACGTGTATTTGACTTCTCCATACCTAAAAAAAAGACTCATGATCAGATCCACCAACGTAACGTGTTCCTGTAGGTAACGCGTGTCTCCTCTTGGTTGGCTTATCCCCCTCCCCCGGCCACTGGCAACTCGACTGTCACCCACCCAATTGCTCCCCGTCACCCCTCCCTTCCAGGCGTTGACCTGGCTGCTCCCTGCTTTTTATTTATTTCCAGATGCGGCAATTCCTCCGAACCTCCATTCTCTTAATCAGGGTTAAAAACCTTGGAGAAAAATTCCTCAGGATTTTTCATATTATAAAATTTATTACTTAAACATATCTAACCACTTCAGATTTTAGCTACCCCTTGCACAAATTCAAATATTCTTTTGTCATGGTGCACATGATTTTTTAACTTTATCCATACTTAATATGTATCGTACTTGTAAGAATAAAGTCAAAGTGGTGATAAATTAACAGTAAGGTTATATATCTATAAGAAATATTCAATGAAGTGGCTTATAAGTAGAAGAAACAAAATTCTCTCTAAATATCTTATAAATAAATTTGTGGTTGGGTTGTCCATGCACCTCTGTAGAAAACTTTGTAATGATAACTTTTCCTAAGTAATTTTACTGAATATTTGCAGTAAAGCTCTTAAAAGGTAAAACAAAGGCATTCCAATTCCTAGAGGAAAGAAATTAAGCACCCGGACAAAAGTTTCTTCCTTTAAAAAAACAACCTAACCTTTAAGATTAAATTAATAGTTTTTGGGAACATTTTAGAGATTTAATCGAAAAAAGTCCAGATTATTTAGTCAATGTCATTATGCTGACTCACCACTTATGTCAGAATGGTTGATTACATATGAGCATTTTTACCTTTGATGATAACGCTGCATTGACAATTGGAGTTTCGTTTCAAAGCATTTATAAGTTAGAATAAGAATATGTCGTTGTTTTGAGATGTAACTGAAAGAAGCTTGATTCGTGTGGCAAGAGAGAAATATCAGGCACACGATGGGGTGGGATTTAACAGATTTGGAAGGACAATAAATGTCAAACATAAACGAGCCATCAATCCCCGTAGAGTTGAAAATGCGAGTTAACCTACGGTTACAGGTTGGTCCGCACATATTGGTGGGCTGGGCAGGCAAACCCATCAATCAAATGCAGCCCGAGCCTATCAAGCGGAGGCTTGCCGGCTTGTAGAAAAGATTTTAAAAATAAATTTCTTCTTTTTCTTTTTTCTCAATTTTTCTTAAAATATTGTATAGTCACATGGATCTCTTCTCACCGATAAATTTTCAATAATAACATATTTTAAAGTTTTGTTATATAAATTAATGTTTTATTATAATTTTAAATATAATATTATTAAAAGTTGATATGAAAAATATAATATTTTATACTATTTTATTAATGTATTATGTGTTATTTATCATACTTTATAAAATATGTTGAGATAAAAAAGTAAAAGAACTTACAATGTATTATTTTTTAAAATTTAAAAAACGGGTTAAGCGGAGTGGGTCGTAACATTAGGTGGGTTGAGATGAAAAAAGGTAAAAAAACGGATTAAAATATCCTACTTTCATGGACTAAGATTTATCCAATTCAACTCGCCCTCTTTTTATTTTTTTCAATTTTCCTTATAGAATATCTTTGTTTAATCTTGGAATGGCTTTTTTATTTTTCAATACCTAAAATGAAATATAAATTTTATAAATTTAATTTATTAAAATACAGTATAATTTGAACATAAAATATCCAATTTAAATTTTAAATAATACAGTTTAAATATATATAATACAATTTAAATTGAATATAAAGTACATATCAAATTACCAACTAACATAAAGTATAAAGTTTTTTAAAATTTTAAACAAGTAGGTGTCTGTTTGGGAAACCATTTTCCCCAATGGACATGCTTGCCAAGATAAAAACTATCTTAAAATTTATAAAACTATGTCGAAATCCATAAAAGCCATCTTGAAATTCGTAAAACCATCTCAAAATCCATAAAATGCCTCGAAATCTGTAAACTCCATTTTCCTAACGGAATTCCCAATCACACACCCAAACTCTCACCCCCTATCTCCCTCGGCGT
>JANTPZ010127983.1:0-18741 GCA_025593235.1 Vachellia pachyceras
AAAAAACAGGACCTAAGAGGGAAATTTGGGTTTTCAACTTTTGCTCATGAATGCTTGTGTATTCTTGCTTCCAAACCCCTTTTCAAGCATTATTTAACTCAAACACATTTTTACCTTTCAAGACCTCAAATGGACAGCACCTTCCCCAACTCTTAGGGTTTCCAAAATTCCAACAACAACACCCAACAACAACCAAAACAACAACAACTTTCATTAAACTACTCTTGACAACTTAAAGAGAAGCTTGCAACCTTTAATGCCTCTTAAAACCTTTCATTTTCCATTTTCTCCTTTTGAAACCCTAGCCTCTCATCTTCAAAAAGAGAGACTCATTCAAGGAATCAAACCATTAGAGAGGTGAAAGAGGTTGTATGACTCAAGAAAGATGTTGGTTGGGTGCTTGGAACTTTAGCTTGTTGGTATGAGCTTGCTTTTCTTCCTCTTGAGAGCAAAAATGGTGTATTCTTTGGCTTGGGAGGGAGAGAACATTTCAGACCATGAGAGAGGGAGAGAGTGACGAAAATTTGAGAGGAAATGGAGAGGAAATGGTCACTTAAAAGCCCTCTTGAAAAATGAGTGGTTGTGGTTTAAACTTGGGGACCAAGTTTTGATTTACTTGGTTGTAAGAGTGCCACTTGTCAAGCTCTTATTGCTTGGTAAAAAGTGACTCTTGGCTGCCCTAAAAAGCTGGGTTGGGATGACTGGGTCTCTGCCTGTCCAGTTACTTAATCCGGTGGCACGCATTTCCGTAAAGTAACCTCTATACGGGTAACTACCTTTTTACTTTTTCAAAGACTTCCTCTCTCATGTGGCGTCATTCCCTAGGCTACCTTGCCTAGGTGGCGTCATGTCCTAGCCCAAAGCATCTCCGGGTTTTCCTCGTAACTTGTCAGGATTCCTCGATTTGCATGCAACACCGCAAAACGTGCTTCCAGCGGCTAATTTGACTTAAGGGCATGGAAAATTTCTATATTTTTCCCTGATACTTCAGCCCTTTTCCGTTCCTCAAAATTCTTCCAGAATTTTTCGTAATTAATTTTCTAAGAACATCCTTTTTCGGGGCTTTCGGGCACTGTTGTTCTCCGTACTTTGAAACTGCCCTCACCGGATACCGAGTAATAATTTTATTAAATACTTTAGGACCCAACTAAACTTTTCTCAGTTTAGGTCTCTGGAATTTGAGGACTCCTGCTACCTCAAATAATTATTTCTCAGTCTTTTAGTCCTTTAAAAATCCTTAATTACAAAAATGCCATTGCATTATACTTTGTCCATAATTACGAAAATGCAACTACCTTCTTATTTCTTTCTTAATTACCAAAATGCCATCACTTTTTCTACTCTTTCTTAATTCCAACCTTACCCTTGGTTGACTTTGACATTTTTGGTCAACTTGACAATTTTTGTCAACTTTGACTTTTTGTCAACTTTGACTTTTTGTTGACTTTTGACCAAATTACCAAAATGTCCTTATTATTTGATGACATTTTATGCCCTATGCCTTTTTACTCAAAATGACCATTTTACCCTTGTCATTTAGCCAAATGACCATTTTGCCCTTGAGTCATTATTACTTAAAAATCCTTAAGACTAGGTCTTAGTCAATCATGATCTTTTTTGTCTAGAGGCATTTTCCTTCCTATTTTTCCATATCCATGGACCTTAGATCCTCACATAATTTACCGGTCTAGCCTTTAGTTCAAGTTACAGAAATACGGACATTACAGGTCTCATCAGGATGTGAAACAGGTTATGAAAGGAAGAGAATTTGACTATAGTATAATCTTGCAGCTTGTGGTCAACTTGGATTTGTCCAATAACGATTTGACAGAATCGATTCCTCTTGAGTTATTCTCACTTGTTGGATTGATAGGTTTGAATCTTTCATACAATCATTTGAAAGGAGAGATTCCAGAGATAATTGGGAATATGAAACACCTTGAATCCTTTAACATCTCTTGTAACCAAATTTCGGCTTCCAAAGAGCATGCCCATGCTAACTGCATTGAACCATTTGAACATGTCATACAATAACCTTTCAGGGCCAATTCCAACTCAAAATCAATTCTTGACTTTGAATGATCCATCCATTTATGCTGCCAACCCTTATCTTTGTGGAATCCCACTACCAAATAAGTGCTAAGGTGATGATGTTGCTTATCAAGTTCCTGAAACCAAAGAGCTAGAAGATGAAAACGATGCAGAAAAAGTGTGGTTTTACTTTGTGATAGAAATTGGGTTTGTTGTTGGCTTTTGGGGTGCCATTGGAACTTTAGTGGTGAAGAAGAGTTGGAGACATGCTTGTTTCCAACAAGTGGAAGATGTAGCGGATGGTATATATGTGTTCACTTCAATAAAAATGGCAAAGCTCAAGAGGCAGAACACAAACCATGTCCATGGTTGATCTTAATTTGTAGCCATGTGTATCTTTAATTCATTATTGTCTCTCTTGTTTTTAGTACTTTTTAATGTTTCAGTATGTGTGTGACAACAATAATTAAGGGTTTGTTCACATATATAATGCATGCATGCCTTCATGATATGCTTTTCCCTTTTTTAATCATTATTTATGGTTATGTACAAGTTTTTTAATCAATGTATATATATGTGATATAACATGGAAAGCAATAATTTAACTTACTTCTTTGTTTGCATGTTAATATAATAAATGATAAGTAAGTCCTTATTTCTTGCTTGTTATGTAAGGATGACATAGTAAGAATTAGGTTGAGGTTTTTTTATATGATATTTTTTTAGATAACATTGTAGCAAAAGGATTTGCAACAGTAATTAACAAAGCACCCTTTGGAAAGGAGTTAATTCTTCGCAATGTAGTAAATCATTGATCGAATCCTTGTTGAGAGAGTTGCCCACATTTAGTACTTGGCAATCTCTCAAACACGATTGTCTTCAATAGGAGGATACTTGTGCATAGCAAAAACAAATTCCTATAATTTTTTTGAATTTTGATACAAATAATACCAAGTATTTATTTAAAATTAAAGCTAGCTTCATGCATTACACATATTGACTAGCTAGTGATATTTTTTAGATAATGTTGTAACCAAAGGATTTGGAAAAGTAATCAATAGATGTTAGGTCTAGTTAGTCCCTCACAGTGTCACAAACCAATATTCGAATCTCCATTAAGAGAGGTTACACATTTTCATTCTAAATCACAAGCTATTCAATATGTATAATGCATAAAGCCTTTTTAAATAAATACATGGCATTATTTCTATCAAAATTCAAAAACCTTGAGAATTTTTTTCTAAGCACAAATATGATCATTTTGAAAACAATCACGTTCGAATTATTATTGGATACTAAATATGGGTACATCTTCCAGTAGGGATTAAAACATTGGTTTATTATATTGTGAGAAACTAACCCCTTCCACTAAAAATAGCCTTGATTGATTTATAGGATGAATTAAACTTGACACTTTTGGTCAATTGTTGTGAAATGATGTGGACTATTTATAGAGATTGAGTTTTTTTGGGTGTGGTCCTTCATTCCACTTAAAATGGATTATGGGAAGGAAATTTCCTGATGTTGACATTGAACAAACAACTCCCACGAAAACCAATAAAAGTTTATTCAGTTGGTAAGGAATTGGCTTACAACTCATAAAGTTGTGAGTTCAAAACCTATTGCCAATATGAGAACCTTTTTGTGGGCGATTTATAAATACCTCTATAGACGCTCACTAACCCTGAAGGCACACCCTTAGCCTTGTTAAGCTAAACTTTTTGAACAAAAGAAGCATTTAATTCAACCATGTTGATCAATAAAATTGATTAAAATTAGTTACAAATATTTAAATCTGTAATAACTGTAACTTTTTTTAAAAAATACCCTTATTTATTGGGGAGAACGTGGGAGAGAAAATAAAAAAGGGAGAAAAAAGATACTACCTTTGACCCTTGATAGTCAATTGGTCTTTTTAAAAAGATTAAAAAAATTAAAATTAGTTAATTATAATATATTATGAAATATTTATATATAACATTATATTATAAATCAACTTATAAGTAAGGTAAATTAGTTTAGAGGAAAATGATATATGAGTCAATTAGCTTCTCTAATTACTTTAAGAAAAGTCAATTAACTCTTATATTTAGTACTAGAGAAAGAACGTGTTTGTGCCAAAAGAAGGGAGGAGAGAGTGTCTGTGTGTGGTGGGAAGAGAATATAAATAGATGCATTTATATTAAAATGAATAATTAGATGGCCGAATTGGAAAGTTGACAAATAAAATTTGAGATATCATCTAAATGTTTCTAAGTAGGAATAATCAATTTTATTTTTGAATAACTGGCCGTACTAATTGTTGCTTTGAATGGTAACAACAAATTTATTGTGTATTTCTTCTTGTCCATTTTCACTCATTCAGATACTTGTAGGATTTAGATATATTTGCTAATCCCTAATAAAGGTGGCATATGTTAATTGGTGCGTGCAAGTTTGCATTTGTTGATTTTTAAATTAGGTTAAAGTATACTTTTAGTCATTTATGTTTGCGTCAAGTTTCATTTTAGTCCTTTAAGTTTAAAAAGTGCATTTTCAGTCCCTCAAACTTAACGCCGTTAATTTCTCTTGCCGGAAATTGTGTTGTTGAGATTTCCCATTTTCCATTGTGCCTTCCATTCTTGTTTTCTAACATACTCACATTTTAACTTTAATTTAATAATATAATAAATTTGATATTTTAAATTGTGTAAAATAAAAAATATTTAAAATAACAGCCTTATGTTTGATGAGTCAGCAATTTCCGTTAGGAGAGATTAACGGCGTTAAGTTTGAGGGGCTGAAAGTGCACTTTTAAACTTAAAGAACTAAAGTGAAACCTGATACAAACATAAAGGATTAAAAGTATATTTTAGCCTCCAAATTATTATATCGCTAGCTGGTTACAAAACAAAGAAACTACATCTCCTAATATAATGAATTTTGAATGTTAATCAAAACCTATTTTTTATTTTGAAAGTACAAAAATTTTCTTCATAGCAAAATTAAACCATTATTAATTACATAAGGATATTTTCATTCAAATGTCACAGCTACATATATATATATATATATATATATATCTTTTTTCCCTACCTTGACCTAATAATAATTGTTATCTTTTTTTTGTTTGCAAAAAAAATTGTCATCTTTTCTCATTCTTTGACTCTATAATTACAATATGTAATTATAAAAAATCAGATGAAAAATAACTTATTGACAAGCCGACCTATGAAAAATTTGGTTGTAAATTATAAACATTTATTCCTACACTTCTCATGATAATGGGCATATTTATTTTTTAGAGGTCCCACAAGTACATTAATATTTATATAAATCATTTTTTCTAGAATAAATGCTCCCAAATCAAGATAAATAAATAGGCACAGTTCAGCTCAATTCCTAATATGAAATGACATTTTCATCAACTGTGTAAAATCATTAAATTATTTGATTATACGACGCATATTCATAAATACTAAAAACTCTAATGGTAAAAATATAATGACTCTAGTTTATCCTTTCATAAAAGTCTAGGCTTAGCTGTCAGAGCAATACAGTGTCAGATAAAGTAGTACTCGAGTTTTGTTTCTCAATATTCGAGTGATGATTAGAGAAAACAAGTGTAATTTGGGATTTTACTCAAGTTTTATATTCAATACTTGAGTTTCTAAAACACTTTTTGAAGTAACTCGAGCGCTTGTTTGAAGTGTTGCAGAAGTTTTGAAATTGAACATAAATACTCGAGTGTTGGAATTAGGTACTCAAGTGTTTGAAACACTTTCAGCTGCTACTCGAGTGTTTAGCAAGAAGTTGGAAGTGAACACTTTTTGAAATACCGTAATACTCGAGTGTTCATTTCATAGTACTCGAGTGTTGACATTCCTTTTGCCATTACTCGAGTTTCCTAACGCAAGTGTTGCATTTGTTTAGAAAACAAAGCCCGATACTTTAGTGTTGCAAACTAATACTTGAGTATTGACAACACTTCCATTATAACTCGAGTGTTCAACTTTAAGTGATGTGTTGTGGTTTGAAAATGGAACTTGATACTCGAGTATTACAAACCAATATTCGAGTGTTGATAACACTTCCATTTGTAACTCGAGTATTCTGCTTCAAGTGTTGGGTAGTGTTTTGAAAATAAGGCAATTCAATACTCGAGTGTTGCCAACACTTCAACTTCAATACTCGAGTTTCACTTGAAAGCATTCAGTTATAAACTATTTTGAGTTCCAATACTCGAGTGTTACAAAACATCACTCGAGTGTTGTCAATACTTCAATCTTATACTCAAGTTTTCACTGAGAGTATTGAAACACAGAATCAAATTTAACTTATAATACTCGAGTACCTGCATTCTATACTCGAGTATTCTCAACACTTTTATCAATGACTCGAGTGTTGTCTGAAAGTATTGGATTTTAACACACTAAAAAGACTCAATACTTGAGTTATAAAACATTACACTCGAGTGTTGACAATACTTTCATACAAACTCGATTACTGAGATTCAGAACTCGAGTGCTTCTGCATAAACATTAAGTCTTTTCTCCTATACATTATTAAACTAGAGTTAGTGACAATAAAATAGGAAAAACCATTTAACCCCGTTTGGTACGCGGAATTGGTTTTGATGGAAATGAAAGTGGAAGTGAGATTAAAAGTTTGTATGGTATGCTGGAAATAGTGGGGTATTATTTTAATTTAATATTTATATTTATAATGTGAAAAGACTAATATGCCCTCCACAACAAAAAAATTTTCTCTTCTTCCCAAAAAAATTCTTCCCCTCCCCTATAACGACAGCATCTCCGGCCACCAGCTGGTCGCTATTGTGGGATCCGTTCGTCGCCGAGATCTGGGGTGGGGGTCGCATTCGCCAGAGATCGCCAGTTTCGACCACCAGCACCAAAAAAATTTCTCCTCGCCAGTTTCCAGAGATCGCGCTCGTCGCCAGGTCACGTTCACCAGAGATCGCCAGGTCGTGTTCGTTGCCAAAGATCGCGCTGGTCACCGAGGTCGTGTTCGTCGCTGGGGGTGGGGGTCGCCATCTTCCTCACCGTTCTTGCCGTCGTCCGTCATTGCTGCTAAGGTTGAGGAGAAGGGGGCAAAATGGTAAAACTTCCAGTTCCAGGGGAGTTGGAACTGGGTTCCAAAGGGTATGGATTGGAACTGGGTTCCAAGAGTTTTGATAGAACTGGGTTCCATGGGGAAGTGGGTTCCAACGCACCAAACATGCTTCAACCCATTTCCAGTTCCAATTCCGGTTCCAAGCCTTCAGTTCCATGCTACCAAACGGACCATAACTTCTACATAAAAAACTATCTAAAGTAAACTATAATAAAGCAGTGAATGATTAATCATTCTAAACAAAATGGTAGGTGAGAAAAGATCCAAAAACCTTTAATATAGTAACTTGACCATCCAGTTCACCTGGCCCCGGTCCATCATATCCCCTATTTATATGCATATATCATCACCAGTCACCACCATATGATATGTTAAAAAGTACCAAACAAAATATGGGATTATTACTTCCACTGTATATGGTTCTTTATGTTTTTTCTATCAATCCTAGCTAGTTTCCTTCAAGGACATTTGTAATATCATAAATTCTCCTTTTTCTGAACCTGCCAAAATCAATGAGATTCAGATCAGAAAAATAAATAAAAATAAAAACATCTAAGACTAGCCAGCAAGTGGATTAATTAGGCAATTTATGCTGAAGTAAACTGATAAATTTCTTGGTTAACAGTCCTGCCAACAACAAATGAGACCAACATTCACAAAGGAATAAATCTCTTCCGGTGCATGCATACAGTGGCAAAAGGAAGAAAAATTTCTTTGGTACAGGCATACCTAAGGAACTATTGCTCAGATTCAAATCGAGGAACTATTACTCAGTAATTGTTAATAATTCAAGCCTCCCATCACTCAGATCCTTTTAAAAGAGTATAAGGTAGACAAAAAATTGGCAAGCCCCATCCTACAATGTTTTCTCTCAACTTCTTGCTGATTCTTTCCACAAATACAACTGACTTCTCCAAAGGTAGTTTTGCCCTTCATTAAAATTAATGACTACATAAACAACAAATGTGTAACTTTTTTATTTTGCCCTTCATTATAATTAATGACTACAATAAAGTGTGCTTTTCAAGAATTAAAATCATGCCAAAAACTTGTTGCAACTGAGGAGGGCTTCTGCTGAAGAAGGATCTTCTCAGCCAACCTTCTACTCAATAAGGCCTTATACCTTCTTAGTCAACCTTGCCAGCTCCCGTTTAAGGCCTTCCGTCCCTACCCCCCCGCCCCTACTATTTAGGGGGCCCCTAGATTTAAAAAAAAAAATGAACCACCACATCTTTGCCCTATATATATATATATATGCGCTTAGTATCCACTGCGAGACTGTAAAAATTTGCCTTAGGACTATATAAGATTATGTATATATCTTAGTATGCTTATATTTTTTTAATAGTATCATATCAATGTTGAGGAAGCAGGATCTAACATTGTTGAGTCAAGCCATTATTATTTGGTGCTAAACAAAACATGGTCTAGCTAGCAACAGTTAGTTAGAATACTTTTCTTCCCTATCAAATGATCTGAGGGAAAACATCATTTTCTCCCATAAACAACACCAAAGTGAAAGGTCATACTTAAATAAAATCCTCATTTCTTTTTCCTGTTCTGCCCCAAAAAGAATCCTATGAATAGTGTGGAACAAAATATCCATAACAGTAGGCGCAAAACAATTTGGCATAGATATTATGTAAATGGTACTTGATGTTTACGCCTATCTATCTGATGTTTCCAAAACATAACTGGCCTTCTTCTGGAACTCCTCTGTTAAGGGGAAAAGCCAGCTCTACGATGGTAAGCGTATGATGTGTCAAAAGATAATAGCCATCATCTGCCCAGATATGTGTCCTTATCTTCAGTTCCATATAATCAGATAAAGAAGTAAACAAATCCAAATTACAGAAGACTCTAAATATCTGAATGATCTGGACCCCAACATTCACCATAAAGGGAAAATTTTGGTTTCCATTTCTTGTACATGGTATTCTAAAGTAATCATTTTCACACACAATTTTCATGCTAAATTAATAGAATGACACGGAACTGCAAATCTCAAACTGTCCCATTAGAGAACTCGTTCCAATTTCCACCGTTACTTTCAAGTACAGTCACAATAGCAATTACAAAGGACGGTGTGCAACTCTATTATCGATTGCCCATTTTTCTGATAAACCAAACAAAGACGGGAAACCAAAATTCAATGAACTGGCAATCAATAACTTTGCAGCAACGACTAAAGACATGCTCGAGCTGACGCTCCATTATGTCCAAAGACAAGCCTCCAACAAATATACGGTTTTCTTCTTTCCCAGAAAAACAAACCACAGACACGAAAAAGCATATGTAGATAATTACCTACCGATTTTAAATCCGTAAAAATTATTTGTGGAAATTTTCTTTTGAAAAAATTCACAGGTAGAGTATTTTTTTACCAGTGACTTTCAAGATTTCATCGCTGGCTTTTAATGAACTAGTGGCTCCTTCAATACTCCATCTTGACTATTTAAGTCTCCTCCAAACATTTACAAATAAAAGTAAAAAGCTTTGTAAAAATTAAACAAATTAAAGATTTTAGATGAGATAATTGATCTTTTTATCCTTAAATCAACAGGATACAATGCATAAATCAACACAATCAAGAATGATATAAATGCAAAATAAGGATAAAAATATTACAAAATACGGTAAAACATTCAGGAAAACCATGTACTATTGGAATTGTGTGGATCCACATGCTATTATTGGATTATCATTGCTATGATATCCATGGATTATTGGAATGGATTTGTGGTAGGCTTGCGGGCGGGTTTTATTCCCTGAGTCCCAATCCCTGTGTGATTGGTTGCATTTTCTGACCCAGTTAGGGTTTGACGTCATAACCTACCACAAGTGTCTTGATGCCTTCACCAATTAAGTTGAGAAAAGCATGCAAACTTTAAATATATATTATATGTTCGAATAAAATATACTATGTAATACATAAATAAAAGATTTGATTTCTATTATTCGAAATAATTGATATTAATCCTGAATAATAAACATTTAAAAAGATCTTATGATCTTCCATGATCCTATTTCACATCTTCAACAAAAAAAATTAGGAGACCAATGAAAATATATTTTCAAAAAGAGATTGTTATTTTTCAGGATCTATCCCTATTTCATACGTGGGTCAAAAAATTAGGAGGCCAATAAAATAAAAGCCTGCAACTATTAGTAGAAATAAATAGGAAACGAAAAAGAATCTGAAAGTAATTCATATCAAAAAATTAAAATGTATTTGATTTTTAAATTTGAAGTAATAAACAATAATGATGATAGCATTAAATAAAAAATAGAATCTTTACATAATCCCTACTTCACACTTCCAGCCAAAAAAAATACGAGGCGAATGAAAAATTATCATCTTCCCGTTATTATTATCTGTAATTATTTGTAAGATATTCTCAATATAAATATATTATTTCATAATCTTGTAATTTTTTGGCCAAACATAATATTGTAAGTAGTATCAAGTTTTGGAAATTGATTGTTAAACCACGCTTAGTTTGTTGTTTTGGAGTTGTACGTGGGTGGTTGCTCACCTTGAAGCTTTTTAAGTTTTCATTGAGCTTAGCATAACACTTCTACCAATCCTAAATATAAGGCCCCATTTATAGGATATAGGGTGTAACATAAATTATACAGTTAAAGGGTAAAATGACAATGAAAGTTTTTTCCCATTAGACAGCCGAAAGTTTTGGAGAGGAAATTTTGTCTCAAAAGTTAAAAAAAACGGGGCAATGACGTCCCTCAGTTAACAAACTTAACATTCAAGATTTGCTAACCAAATTAAGTAGGGTTAAAGGGTAGCAATAACTTTAAAGGTTTTTCTAAGGTATTGGGCACTCAAAACACATATTAGCTTTAATTATTTTTTCTTTCGTAACATCACTTTAACGACCAGAAGTGGTATTTGTAAATGTGTATACTATTAAAAGATGAAATTCCTAAAGTACAATTCTCTGACAGTACTTTCAACACTTTCAATGTTGAATTGAATTTACATATGGATCAAAAGTTTAAGTGCTAAGTTATAAAATGGCTAAAAACCTTGTGTACCAAAAGAGTAATTTTCCCTTTATTTTTTAAATTTTTGTTTTTGTAGTAGTTTCAACACGTTATATAATATATTTAGTATCCATATTAAATTATATTGATCCGTATACCGTATTCGAGTGAGTTTCTTCTATTTATAAAAGTTTCTCAAAAAGTTCTTTATAATGACTTCTTAGTTTTAGATATTCATGTAATATTAATTAAATTTTAATGTAGAGAAAACTATAATACAATGAATTGAAAATGATATTATTTTTATAATTTTGAGAACAAATGTAAAAATATACACATCAGAAAGATTTTAAAGTTAATATTAAAAATAAATATTTTGAAATAAATATAGTTACAAATTGTAAAATTATAAAATTGAACACCTTTATATATATATATATATATTAAAATATATGTATTTAATATACATAATAAAATACAGGGAATATCTCTATAACATGATTTATCTTATGGCAAGTATATGTAGATTTTAAATATAGAAGCGACGTCTATTTAATTAAAGTAAAACAGAAAGAATATTAGTATATTACTATACTATACTCTTTTTTAATAATATACTTTTTAATTGAAAGGTAATATAATTGAAAGGATAGAGGCAAAAGAATTGGTTATAAGATGACATTAATATTGTTAAAAAAAAGAACCCATTACTTTGCCATATGGATCAATAACATCCTATAGGTCAATCCTTTTTTCCTAAGCATAGGTCTCTGTATATTGGGGCTATAATAGGTACTAAAAGGACACTTATTTTCACCTAAAAAAAAGGACACTTATTCTAACGAGGATTTAAACTTTAGTTTACTACATTGTAAGATACTAGTCTCTTTCATTAAATTCAACATATGTGGCCAATCATTTTTGCTTCGTTGGTGAAGGGTCTCATTTTATTAATCCTCAACCTTTGTGGATCAAGAACATGTTGGCCTTTGTCAAAAGGAGCCCAAGTCAAAATACATTTTTCTTGAAAAAAATAGAGAGAGAGATCACTTGCCTAAAACTAGATAGAGAGAGAGAAGACCGATGAGGTTATGTCCAGCATAAAATGTTATTCTTTTATAATATAGCGAATTAAGATTCCAACTCTCAGTGGAAGAGGTACATTTAATATCCAACAATTCTTTGCAGATGATTACATGTAGTAGAAAGATATATATGCTCAATAAAAAATGGAGCGAGAAGATAACCTTAAATTTCAAGGCGTTCCACAAGTTATATGTAAAAAATTAAAATTTTCAGTGGAATATGCATGCATGCATACACCCTTTAATCCATAATGTAAGTTAATATAAGTTAATGCTCATTTTTCAATTTTTTTCTTGTAGTCAATACTTATTTTCAATTTAGAGAATTGATGCTCATTTAATTCACATTATTCGATAATGTTAAAAAGGAAAGATATCTTATTTCAAAACATATTAAATGAGTTAATTGTCACTTTTTTATCAAAAAAATTAATTGTCACATTTTGATTCCCATGAATTAATTAATGTGATTTATAGTGTGGATCGGAGGTAAGAAAGTGATAACTTTTGTTTTATGATATTAATCATCAATAGTTTCCTTTCACTTCATTTGATAAAACGACTTTTGTCTTCATTAGGTTATTTGGAATCTTTAGTCTAAGCAATTATTGAAATTGCGTCAATGGAGTAAATGGGAGATGGACCACACGGTTTAATCATTATTGCCAAGTTGGCCAACTACTCAAGGGCCGTTTGGTTTGATGGAATTTGGAGGTATGGATATGAAAATGGAATTTATTTTTATATTCATGCATGTTTGGTATGATGGAATTTGCTTCCACGTGGAAGCCAATTCCATCAAACTCATGGATTTTCATTTCTACATAAAAAATTTAGATTTCCAATTCCATATTGATAATTCCATCTAAAAATTTTTCTAAAATTTTTTTAATTTGATTTATGTAGTTTTAAAAGTTAAAAAAAGATTTTTTAATTTAGAAGAGCTTTTAGGTCTTTTCATCTAAAAATCATACCTCATTTCCATGACATACCAAATATACTTTTAAACCTCATTTCCATTTCCACATCCATATCCATATCCATATCCATATCCATATCCATCAAAATGAATTCTGCGTATCAAACGAGGCATAAGTCTATGCTTCCTGTTCCTGTTTGTTTGATTAATTGTGTGATACAGCCCAAGAGTAAACTATTTGCAAGCCCAAAACTTAAGTTACGATTCTGAAAAGTAAATTGAATATAAAATTTTATATTGTGTATTCACACAAATTGTAATAAAACTTCTCTCACATACTTATCTTGTAGATAAAAAATCATGTTGAAAAATCAATTTATACCGCTAATCCAAATAGGAACAATTTCTTTTTGTCATTTCTCTTCATTACGTATTAATGCTAATGTGTCTATTTAGTACAACGTTATAAAAGCACGTTCACACAAGTCGAGACAAAATCTCATCTCACATACTTATATCATAAATCATAGCTTACTATGAAAAATAGTTTTCAGCGTTAATCACAACATGCATTTAGTCCTCTCTCTCTCTCTCTCTTCCCCCTTTGTCTTCTAAATTATAAAAGTTAAACTAATTTGAACATATTAACAATAAAATAAATCAACTAACAAATGTGTTTTTATCTCACAAAAACTCATATGTAACAGTCAATTATACTTCTTCCTGCTTAAAATATAAGGTGAAAAGTTGTGAATAAGTATGCTTTTTTATATAAGGTGAAATTTGTACTTGTCTCAAAGTTTAATGAGTTTCTCTGCAATTTTTTTACTAATTAATTATATGTCTCTTACATATATTTTCCACTCATCCTTTCCAAAAATAAGGGTGACCTAGAACAATAAGTTGCAATTTTTTAAATATATCCAGCAATAGCATCAAGAGGTTAAAAAATAATACAAGATTCTATATCACCTTAAACTTTTGTTTGTAGCATGAATTTTATGGATAACAAGATTTAGTAACAATTTTTTTTGAAAAAATTTAATGCATTTTATATTTTAATCCCCAATTCATTATATGCCTCTCTCATATTTTCCCCACAATTCTCTCCAACTCATTATCTCCATAAATAAATGTATATTTGGAAGAAAAATTACTTCTCCTGTACATTAATTGCTTTTAACTGATCTAAACCAATATTATTAATTGTATAAATAAATGAGCTGGACCAATTGTATGTTTGAAAAATGAAAACTCATTAATGAATTAATTGTATAAATAAATGAGGTAGATCAATTGTTTTAATTTAAATCGTGTGTCTAGTCACAAGTGACCCAAAAAAAAATTTCAAGTGACCCAAAAATTAAAAACAAGATCCCAAAACATTTTTCTGGATATGGCCCAAATTATTTTTATAATTTAAAACATTGGCAAGAAAAACTAGGCCCAAATGCACTAAAATTTTTTTATAGGACTAACTATATCAAAAACATTTTATAGGACTAAAACTATGGCCCAAAACATGTGGTCCATTTCCTTCGTCTAAGAAGTCTCCATGCCCAAAAAACATTTCAGAATATTTATGTATATAATGGGCCGAATTCAAGATGGCCCAAAACCCGCTAGCCCAATTTTCTTCAAGTGAAACGACTCGTTTCACTAACACGGCGTTGTTTTTTTGTATAAACCATCCGGTATCTTGGGGTATCCTGAGTTTATTGTCTACCCCAGACTAATCCGGACCCCCGCGAGGAGACCTTACGGTGGTAGCGAGGTACCGATGGGACAACCTCTTTGAGGTTGCGTTAATTATCGCGACTGTCACTCCCCAGGGTTCAAACCCTCACCCTGAGAAATGCTGGTAGTAGCCTTGCCAACTCTGCCAAGCTCCCATTGGTGCAAAACGGCGTTGTTCTTGATTCAGATAGAAGTGAGGTGGATTGCCTACCCGACCCACCCCAATCACTTGACTCGGTTCTCTTTCCTTCCTCGCAGTGCAACCTAGTTTTCCAGGTGATCCTTACCGGTGACAGCAAGAAACTTCCTGAAGGCGTCGAGATGGATCTTTCAACACCCAAGGACGTTTTGGGGTCCGATGAAGGCGGACAATGCAAGTATGTATATAAATATAAGAGATCCAGCAACCCTTAGAGTATGAACAAAAAATAAACAAGAGACTCTCTTCTTTCCGGCGAAAAAGGTAATGTTTCCGATGACAAAGCTTGAAATTGAGAAAGCATATATACACGCGCGCGCACACAGCACGCACAAAATCACGAAGAAAAGCTTGAAGACATATGCAAATTCAAACAGATATGCTCACACACAAGAACAACTTCAATTAGGTTCATGGATTCGAAGAGAACAGTAAGAAATTGCAAAGGAACTTTCAGATCTCTTCAATGTCCCTAAATAGTAAATACTCTTTCTCAATCTGTTTAAATTCATTCTTAAGAAATTTCAAGGCAATCATAGAGAAAATATTGCGGGTTCATATTTAAGTTTTGTTGTCATCTGAGAGTTCTCAAAAGAAATAAGGCAAATGAAATATGCAACAAAGATTGACTGGAATTTTTTTTCTCTAAGACCGATACAAATTCATATAAATTTTAAAAGCACATTTAACTAATAATAGTTTTTTATCTTTAATCTAAGCCTTTGGAGAACAAAATTTAAAGTAACAAAGAAATTTAAAATTTCTATATTAGACTTGTTTGGAAACCCATTTTGAAACATAGGTTTGGTTTCAAAACTTAGGTCTTACCTCAAAATTGAGGTTTTATCTAAGTAAAATTTTTTTCCCAAAAGCTATTTTGGTTACAAAACCTCGATTTGAAACCTAAGTTTCATCTTTCCTACTTTTTCCTCTTTTTTCTACTTTTTTATCCTTCCGCTTTCCTACTTTTTTCCTTCTTTCTCTTTCATGTTTTCTACTTTTTTCCTTCTTTCTCTTTCATATTTCCTACTTTTTTCCTTCTTTCTCTTTCATGTTTCCTACTTTTTTTCCTTCTTTCTCTTTTCTCTTTCCTACTCACTTTTTTGTTTCGGAATCCGTAAAAGCTAATAATTTCCTAACCATAAATCACTTTTCAAAACTTAGGTTTTGTCTCGGAATCTGTAAAAGCTATTTTCTAAAATCTATTCTCAAAAACCTAGATTTTATCTCGAAATCCGTAAAACCTATCTGAACAAACTCTAAATATATTTATATCATAGCTTGATTAGAGCTCAGTGCCACTAACGTGTTATCAATTCAAGAGAAAGAATACGAGAGAGAGAGAATTAGATAGTAATAGAGGAGATAACTTTTATTAATTTTCTCAAAAGTGTATAGTACATATATTTACTATATCATTACAAATTAATATCAATTATTACATGAAATAATAAGGGATATAAATTAAAAGATAATTGGTGATAATGAGAGATATAAATATCTACATAATAATAATCATAACAAAATTTTATATTTTATACTAATATTGATTTTAACAACACCACATTCACTTAACGAAAATTCTTTCAACTGTTAACTCAATCAAAATATATATATAAATTATTAATGTTCATAATATGTCTCATTCCAAGTCTCGGTCAACCATGTACTTTTTGTTGCGATTACTTTCAAGCTTCAACACGTTTTGTTTAAAGCTTGTCACAAGTAGAACATGTAGTGGGCCGGGTACCATTACACGACTTTGAAAATTCTACCTTGTTTAATTAGTTATGTAGTATTAGTCAAATAAATGAGAACATACTATTGGGTAAGAAATAAGCTGATAATCCAAAAAACCATTATCATGAGAACCTTGTTATTGGATTATTTTAGAATTCAAAGGCACATGTCTTAACCTTAATGAGTCTCTAAAATTTAATCCATTTAAATATGTGTGTATCAAGAACATGTTTTGGACTTCGAAAACTCTACTCATTATCGTGCAATCCTACTCTTTTGCCTCCTCATTTGTTATTTTGTTCTCGAATCATTCCTATTCATTATATATTTTTTCATTATTTTAAAATTTGAAATTTGTTTATATATATTTAAGAGAGATCCAGCAACCGTTAGAGTTCTAGGAACAAAAAAAATAAGCACAACCATTACCGCCTAATGATTTTTTCATTATTTTAAAATTTGAAATTTTTTTATATATATAAGAGATCCAGCAACTCTTAAAATTTGAAATTCCATTGTATATGATTGTAAGAGGGGATATTGTAGGGAAACTAATATATTTTTTATACAATAATGCCAAATAACCTATTTAATGATTTTTTTCTTAAATTAGTTAACTAGTTTACAAATTTAGAATATGAGGAATAATTTATACTATTATTCCATATTTGAAAAAGATATTATGTAAGATTTAAAGTTGATTTTTAATTTAATAAACCGCAACCATTACCCCATCATTGCAATTCAAAAACAAGTTGCTTAGTTTAATGTTAGTGCTAATGATGCTAACATGCAGGTAATACATGTATTCACCGGTATTTTCAATTTATTAGTTTTTAAAAATTTTAATATATATAATTTCAACATAGAGGTTGAAGGAAACCGCAAGAGAATAGTTGTGTTTAAAAAGAGTTCAATTTCTTAATTGTTTATTACATTTTTTGAGAAAATATCATTGACACAAGCTGCTTAACCATAAATTATTATAAATACGAGTTGTTCATATTCAGCAATAACCACACTTCCCTTGTCACAAGAGATTATCTCATATAGAAAAGTCACTAGTTTGAGCTTCTATGAACAATGGAGGAGTCGAACTGCAATTCCTTGTGGTTTAATTTCTAAATGAAAGTTTGGTGCTCTCACGGTTAGGAGATCAGTATGAGATGATTAGAAGTTAAAAAGCATATTTAGTTTATAATCATAAATTTAAAATAATTTTGTGATATCCCATCCAAGCCTTTTTGGGGACAAAATTTAAAGTAATAAAAGAATTTGAATATTCCACTCAAATTATCCAGGATTGAAAGATAGCGAAGGAAGAGATTGATTAGAGCAATATCATATAAAAAATATTTCATGTCTTAATTAGAGTATCATGCTGATAACGTATTATAAATTTAAAATAAAGAATATGAGAAAGAGAAAATTAAATAGCTATAGAAGAGAAAGCTCTTATTCATTATCGATAGAGTATATAATAATAAATTATTATCAATAATTACATAAGATAATAAGATTATATAAAAGATAATTAAGAATAATGAGATATATGAATTTTCACCCAATAATATTCATATATATCAAATCCTAATTCAGTCAACCATTTACTTTTCTTTACTAATACTTTGAAGTTTCAACACGTTATATGCAAAATTGTCAAAAGTAGGACATGTAGTGGGGATACATCACGTGACTTTGAAAATTCTACCCAAGCTAGTCAATGCTTTGTTATTTATTTATTTATTTATTTAATATTAATCAAAAGCATAACATACTTTAGATGCGACAACAAAAATTGATTAAATTGGTAACAAAGTTAATCCTTTATGTGAGAACATTTTTGTTCGGTAATCTTTCATTCCAAGAGTTTGCTTTGATCTTGGTGAATTTTCAAAACTTAACTCATTTAAACT
>JANTPZ010127990.1:0-10548 GCA_025593235.1 Vachellia pachyceras
ACAAAATTATGAGATCAAACATTTTTTGAGTTTAATCCTCTACTTTTGTTGTTGATGCGTTCTAGATGTTGATATTTTTATCTTTAATTAAAGATATTATTTGGGATCCCTGTTTTTGGTTTTGGTTCGGTAGAGGTATTGATGTTTAGGGTTTAAATTTTGAACTTTATGATGTTGTAATGTATTTTTATGATTTAGGACTTTAGACTTATGATAAAAAATTTCATTATATTATTTTTTAAAAAAATTTAAAAATAGAAAAAAAAAAATGGGCCGGCCCGCCCAACCCACCGGTTATGGGTTGGGTTTGGTAAATTATGACCCATATTAAAATGGGTATTTTGAGCCCGGACCACCGGACTCAAAACCCATGACGGGCCGGCTCAAACCCACCGGGCCGTCTATATTACCGACTCTACTTTGTTCACCCGCCGCCTTCGTTGATTTTGACTTCTTTGACATCATCCATCTATAACTAAATGTAGTGGACTTCCGCTTAGTTGTTAGTTCCAGTCAAAATTTTATTTTAAAATATACCATCTCCGAACTCTGGTATTAAATATAGGATCAGTACACTTTTTTAAGTAATTAAAAAACTAAATGATTATTTAGTTATAAAATATATTCTAAAATATTTATTTATATCGTTATATTATATATGAAGTTATAAATTAATCAGATTAATTTTCGCTGGAAGTTCCTGTGCAGTAATATTTTATCCATTCTCATGTGATTCACGGTCACCAATATTATATACGTTGTTTCAGTCGTCTTCTCCCTTGGGCACCACGATAACCTACCTCCAAGCCATCTCACCTTTGACTCTTTTCCTCACTCTCTGCATTTAAAAAGCTCAAATTTTGATCGTTCACAGACTCTTGTAACATTTGGCATTTTACAAAAACTCCATTTTAGAAATCTCCTTATTCAATGTCGTTTGCTTTGGTGGATCTTCTCCAGAAATCCACTTTCTCGCACTTGGTGTCTGCTTCTCTCCATTTAGTTTTATTAGTATCGATTTTTGTCTCATGGATGTGTGAAAAAATTAAATTGGATGCGATTGATCGTTACAAAAAGAAAATTAAGAGCATTCAGTATAAGAGCACTCTGTTGTGTGCTTTTAGCGCTTTTGCGTTTAACCTTGTTATGGCTCTACTCTATTGCTTATATTGGTATGGAAATGATTGGTCTGATGAAAAGTTCGTGGCCCTGTTGGATTTGGCACTCAAAACTGTCGCCTGGGGAGTCGTGTGTGCTTCATTGCGCGCAGGACTTTTCAATTCAAGTGAAAGGAAATTCTTCAGAGCTTGGTGCGCTTTCTACCTCCTCACTTCCTGCTACTTCTTTGTGCTGGACATTATTCTCCACATAAAACACTTTTCGGTGCCAATTCAGTGCTTAATTTCTGATGGAATCTCCTTTTTCTTGAGCTTATTCTTGTGTTACGTGGGGTTCTTTGTGAAACATGAGGGTGAAGATGGCATTCTTGAAGAGCCTCTTTTGAATGATGATACTGATTTTAGTGATGCATCAGAGTTAAATAAGACCAAGGGGGAGGAACATGTTACTCCTTACTCAAATGCTGGAATTTTCAGCATTCTTGCCTTCTCTTGGGTTGGTCCTCTTATTGATACTGGCAAAAGGAGAACTTTAAACCTTGAGGATGTCCCACAACTAGCTAGTTGTGATCGAGTAGTTGGAGCTTTTCCAGCTTTTAGGAATAAACTTGAGGATGAGTGTGGTACATTGAAGAGAGTGACCGCGCTAAAGCTGGCAAAATCATTGATCCTCTCATCTTGGAAAGGGATATTTGCAACGGCTATAGTTGCACTTTTAAGCACATTGACTTCTTACGTTGGTCCATATCTCATTGACACTTTTGTTCAATACCTTAATGGCAAACAAACATTCAAGAATGAGGGATATATTCTGGTGGCTGCTTTCTTGGTAGCAAAGCTTATGGAGTGTCTATCACATAGGCAATGGTTCTTTAGGTTAAAGCGAGTTGGAATAAACACCCGAGCACTGCTAGTCACTGTAGTCTATAATAAGGGGTTGACCCTTTCATGTCAGTCCAAGCAAGGCCACACAACTGGTGAAATAATCAATTTCATGACAGTTGATGCTGAAAGAGTTGGAGACTTTGCTTGGAACATGCATGATCCGTGGATAGTAGTTCTGCAGGTTGCGTTGGCCATGTTTATTTTGTATAGAAATCTTGGAGTGGCTTCGATCGCTGCTTTTATTGCGACTGTTGCTGTAATGTTCACAAATGTTCCCTTTGCGTCATTGCAAGAAACATATCAAGGCAAGTTGATGGAGTCAAAAGATAGAAGAATGAAGGCCACATCTGAGATTTTAAGGAACATGAGAATTCTGAAACTACAGGGTTGGGAGATGAAGTTCTTGTCTAGGGTTCTTGAACTGAGGAACACAGAGCAAAGCTGGTTAAGGAAATATGTTTATACTTCAGCCATGATCACTTTTGTCTTATATGGTGCCCCTGCATTTGTATCAGTGGTTACTTTTTGCACTTGTATACTTGTAGGGATCCCACTTGAATCAGGAAAGATCTTATCTGCTATTGCAACATTCCGATTGCTTCAGGAGCCTGTTTATAGGCTTCCAGAGACAATTTCAATGATAGCACAAACTAAGGTATCTCTGGATAGGATTGCATCATTCCTTCGGCTTGAAGACCTGCAGTCTAATGTTATAGAGAAGATTCCAAGGGGTAGTTCTAACATAGCAGTTGAAGTAGTCGATGGTAATTTTTCCTGGGAATTTCCATCCCCTAATACAACATTAAGAGGCATAAATCTCAAAATCCTGCATGGCATGAGAGTTGCTGTTTGTGGCACTGTTGGTTCGGGAAAGTCTAGTCTAATATCTTGCATTCTGGGAGAACTGCCAAAGTTATCTGGAATCTTGAGGGTGTGTGGAACTAAGGCTTTTGTTGCTCAGTCTCCATGGATTCAAAGTGGCACGATCGAAGAGAATATATTATTTGGTAAGGAGATGGATAGGGAAAGGTATGAGAAAGTCCTTGAAGCATGCTCCCTGAAGAAGGACCTGGAAATTCTACCATTTGGTGATCAGACATATATTGGAGAGAGAGGAATCAATTTAAGTGGTGGGCAGAAACAGAGAGTACAAATCGCAAGAGCTCTATACCAAGATGCTGATATATATCTATTTGATGATCCTTTTAGTGCTGTGGATGCCCATACAGGATCCCACCTCTTTAAGGTAAATTACTCATTATGATCATTTTGTTCTTGAGCAATGTAGCTCATTCTGATAATTTTGTTTACTATATTCAACAATGTTGTTGGCTATTCTAACTCGTGTATTATCTAGTATTGTATGCTTATAGGTAGTTTTTCGAAACATGATCTTTTAATTGGCATCACAATGATTAATGTGTTTTGTTAATTAGCTGTCATTATTTTTGTACATGACAGGAATGTTTGCTAGGCCTTATAAGTTCAAAGACAATTATATATGTCACTCATCAAGTAGAGTTCTTACCTGCTGCTGACAATATCTTGGTGAGTGATTCTCTAAATTTAGTCCTCGTCAATTCAGCCAGAAATTTTCTTGTCTTATATCCCCTAATCTTTTCGTATTATACCTTGTGTTTAGGTCATGAAAGAGGGGGAAATTGCTCAATGTGGAAAGTATAACGATTTACTTAACTCAGGGACTGACTTCATGGAACTTGTCGGTGCACATAGAAAAGCTTTGTCTGCACTCAATTCATTTGATCGAGGGGAACCATCTGATGAATTAAGTGAAACAGGTAAAGAAGTACATATGTTTGTTACAGAAGTTAAAGAAGAAAAAGAAACAAACAGAGAAAGGGAAAGTGGCAAAACAGATGATGCAGTTAAACCAAAAGGTCAGCTCATTCAAGAAGAAGAAAGGGAGAAAGGTGGAGTTGGGTTTTCAGTCTATTGGAAATATATTACCACAGCATTTGGAGGAGCTCTTGTAGCATTTATATTGTTGGCTCAGATTCTGTTTCAAGTTCTTCAAATTGGAAGCAATTATTGGATGGCCTGGGCAACCCCCATTTCACCAGATGTAAAAGCACCTGTTGGAGCCTTTATGCTTATAGTTGTCTATGTTGCTTTGGCCATAGGAGGTTCTTTATGTATCCTTGCCAGAGAATTGCTTCTCTCCACTGCTGGTTTTAAGACCGCTACTCTTCTCTTCTACAAAATGCACAAGTGCATTTTCCGAGCGCCTATGTCATTTTTTGATGCCACTCCAAGTGGAAGAATCATTAGTAGAGTACGTTGAAATGTGGAAATGGCACAAATTTCTGTTTCTTCATTCCTATCAGTGCTTAATACTAATAATATGTCATAAGCTTTGAGTTTTGAAATGTTGCATCCCTTAAATCAACAGTTTCCTTCATCTTGTTGATTTTATTCAAGAACTATGTCATGAACAAAGCATTAAGTCACTTAAATCTGTTGTCTCTTTGTTCTCTTGCAGGATTCTACAGACCAAAGTGTATTGGATACAAACATTCCTTATAAATGTGGATTGTTTACGTTCTCTTCAATACAGCTCTTGGGAGTTATAGTTGTGATGTCTCAGGTTGCATGGCAGGTTTACATCATCTTCATACCAGTAATATCTATGAGCATTTGGTATCAGGTATCTAGCAGAATAAAACTTCCACATATTTCTTGCGCATTCCTCCTTTATCGTCCTAAAGAGATTTTGGATTTATTTGCTAACTCTAATTTGTGTTTCTACTTTATCATGCAGCAATACTATTTACCGGCATCTAGAGAACTATCACGGATAGTTGGACTTCGCAAAGCTCCAATTATTCAACACTTTGCTGAAACAATTTCAGGAGCAACAACCATCAGAAGCTTTGATCAGGAGCCAAGATTCCAGGAAACAAATATGAAACTGGTGGATGAGTATTCTCGTCCAAATTTCAATATTGCTGGTGCTATGGAATGGTTGTGCTTCCGCTTGGATGTGTTGTCTTCTATCACATTTGCCTTTTTCTTGATATTCTTGATATTTATGTCTAAGGGAGTTATAGATCCTGGTAAGCAATTCAGTTTTACCATATTAACCAATTGGCTACTTCTATTCTTTATGTGAGAGAGGTATTATAGAGTATTTGTTTACTTATTTTGTTTCATGCTTCTTAAGGCATTGCTGGATTAGCTGTTACATATGGACTTAACCTGAACTTGTTACAAGCTTGGGTGATGATAGATCTCAGCAAAATGGAAAATAAAATTATATCAGTGGAGAGAATACTGCAGTACACCTGCATTCCAAGCGAGCCTCCTCTTGTAATAGAAGAAAATCGACCTTATCCTTCTTGGCCTTCACATGGAGAAGTTGATATTCGTGATTTACAGGTACTAAGTCATAAATTTGAGCACATGTGCAAATCTCATTTATATGTTGTGATTTTTTTCCCTTCGATTTTCATTGAAAAAGGTTTTTCTCCTCAGTATATCTTTTTTAAATTTAGACTTTATCTTCAAAAAGAGATGTTATGCCCCATAAAACTCGCTTTTATTCATGGATTTAGCATGATGTTTGGACTCATGTTAAAGAAAATCATGCATATGGTGAAGGTTCGTTATGCACCACATTTACCGCTTGTGTTACGCGGCATAACATGCAAATTTCTTGGAGGAAAGAAAACTGGCATAGTAGGGAGAACAGGCAGTGGTAAAACGACTCTCATACAAACACTTTTTAGGATCACTGAGCCTATTACTGGGAAAATTGTGATTGATGATATCAACATCTCATCGATTGGACTTCACGATTTGAGGTCCAGACTAAGTATTATTCCTCAAGAGCCAACGATGTTTGAAGGCACAGTGAGAAGTAATCTAGACCCATTGGAGGAGTACACAGATGGACAAATTTGGGAGGTAAGTTTGTTATATTTGCAAATAAACACATGCATGTACACTCAACATTAGGTTCTGTCCAAGAATTAAAGTTGTGTCTGTTCTTAATATGGCTTTGCCTTCATTCATTGGCATGGTTTTAGGCTCTGGATAAGTGTCAACTTGGAGATGAAGTTCGAAAGAAAGAAGGGAAGCTAGACTCTGCAGGTTTGTTTTATTCTTTCTTGATCATAAAGAGACATTACTCTATTTCTGATCTCAGAGCTGAAACTAAATTGCTTTTGTGAAAATGGGTCTAGTTAGTGAAAATGGTGAGAATTGGAGCATGGGTCAGAGGCAATTGGTATGTCTTGGTCGGGTACTACTTAAGAGAAGTAAGGTGTTGGTTCTTGATGAAGCTACTGCATCAGTTGATACTGCCATAGATAATTTGATTCAGCAAACTCTCCGGCAACACTTCTCTGACTGCACTGTCATTACAATTGCACACCGAATAACTTCTGTTCTTGACAGTGATATGGTTCTATTTCTCAATCAAGGTCAACTTAGATGCCTTTTAGTCTTCAAATCCTATGTTTGGATGGGGAGAAAATTAGAAAGGAAGGAATACGAGGAGGGAAAACTTGCCAAAATAGTAAATTTTATTTATTTACTATTTTTGGAAGCTTTCCCTCCTAATATTCTCCTCCCCCAATTCTCCTCCCATTTTTCCCTCTATCCAAACATAGTGGAAGGGTTAGTGTGCAAATTTGCTCGGGAAGTTTTCTCCCAGAAATAATGTTGCTCCATTCCGTTATGTGTTGACCGTTAAAAATTGATGTTGAATATTAACATTTTTAACAATAAAAGGCAACGTTGCTCCATTTTGAAACTTGCGGACAACATTGCTCTTGACGAAAAACTTCCGAAGTATATTTGCACCTGAACAGGGAATAGTAGTTCTTGTGCTTTGATGTGCTTTAATTTGTTTGGTCCTATGATTTCCATGGACACTGATGATGCAGGACTGATTGAAGAGTACGATTCACCTGCAAGACTGCTAGAGGACAAGTCATCCTCATTTGCTCTGCTTGTTGCAGAATATACCATGAGATCCAAGTCCAGCTTAGAGTAATGGGATTATCATTGAATAAGAAATAGCAGTTTCTAGATGTTGACGAGAATTTCAGGAAATCAGCCAATTATACTATTATGAATTGATTAACATGAGTTTTGTGATGAGTCAATTGAATAACGTTTGTAATGTTGATTAGGTTGTTTTTACAGCATTATGTGTATGAAAAGCTAACGCTTATACCTATGAATGAAAGAAAGGAGATTACCAGTTGGAGTACTTAATAATCATACGTTACTAAAGTCTTATGCCTTCTTTCTTTTCCTATCATTAAGGGGAGTAAAAATTAGTTTAATGTAATTCTTTTGGGTGAAAGTTTAATGTAATTTTCATGTACGAGATATTTTATATGTAAGTGGTTGAATGAGTTGATTATATAACTTTATTACTTTAAAGAATAATACTACATTCGATCCTTAATATAACCATCGATTGACTTTGTTGGAGAGATTAAAAAAGCTAAATAAATTACTTAATTATAACATGTATTTTGAAATACATATGTGTATTATTAGATTATATGTCCGTTTATAAATTAAGCAAATTAGTTAGGGACAAATGATTAATTAACTTCTTTATTCTCTCAGAAAAAGTCAACTATCAACCGTTAAGGAAAGAATCGGAGGTAGTTTGAATTTTTTACCAAGTTATAGTATATTGGTTATCTGAGATGGAACAATAGGAATGTGAAGAAGCGTTTTACTAACACAGAAAACGAGTGGAGGTTTTGATCTTTCCTCTATTAGTCCTGAATTCAAACATCAAAAGTGAGATGTTCTGAAGCACTTTGACAGAAAATCATTACATTAAATTGTCTGATCTCATCATAAGAGTTCTTTTGTTTTTGTCAAAAAAATTGGATCCATTATAACAAATAATCCCATGAAAATGATGCAAATCTTCCGTATTTTTTTTTTAATTTTTGCCTGAAACTTCTAGTATCCTAAATCTACCTTACTTTAACTTAGGATTTATCGAGGGTCCAGACCAATCCCGATCGAGCCAGGCAGGACAACAAGGGTGGCAAAGAACTACTACTAAATATTTAATATTGTTGCATTCTTAGATCTCGAACTCAAGACACACCTGATTAAGCTAATACAACCCCTTACTATGGTCGAACCAAGCGCTTGGTGATGCGGTCTTCTATATTTATAAAAGATCATATCCAATCCGTTCACGTTAGGGCAAAAGAAATTTACACCTGACGCAGGAGACAGTTGCTTTTCATTAATACTGATAGAAAAAATCAATTTGATGAAGATGAATACTTGACTTCTTGAATATCTTGTCTTATTCTAGTCTATGTAGTATTTCTTATTTGGTCCTTGCAGTGTCTTCAATTATAACATTAGTTTTTATACTTATGTTAATTTGGGTTGACTTGGATGTTGACTGAGCTACATGTATATGCATGTGTGTATTCAAACTTCTAAAGTTATTTTGTTATACAATCATCGTATAGATGAAAACAAAGTACGATGTTAGGATAATATATAAGGAAACTACAAAAAATACAGAATGCATAATACAACTTTAGATATTGGACACAAACTTATAGAAAAGTACACGATACTGAACATAAAAGCTTCCAACACTATTGCTTCAACCACTAAATCTAACAGTCGAATTAAAACCCAAACATTTTAAGTAAAAGGATACAATACCCTATAACCAATAGCATCGAAGCTTCACATCAACCATGACACTACCAACAGTCACGACAATATAAAGAAACAAGATAACTGCAAGCATACATTACACTGAAACTAGTACGGAGCAAAAACCATCATTATTATTAAGCTTAGGAATAGAGCTAAGGAGAGAATGTGCCAATTGTCATGGAACAACCAAGGCCTATGCAATCACGTTATTGTGCCAAAAATGACACCTTACATTGGAAAAATCATGAACAGGAAGCACAAACAACACCGGAGACAGATTAAAGTTGCGTCCACTGTCCTTGAGAGATATGCTGGGATTAGAATACACACGTAGTGGAAGGAACAAATTTCAAAAAATTTTCTAATCTCTCGTATGGATCTGTCAAAGGTGTTTAAACAAAGTGGTTAAAATAGTACATTTTTTGCAGTTCTCAAATTCACAACTTCCTTAATCTTTTCATGATTCTCAGAATCCGATCTCTAGGAGCTGACCTTCTATGATCGCCTTCCTCTACTGGTATCCACGCGAACAAATCCCAGCAACGGCAGTGTACTAGCGCCTTGGCGTTTCTCTCTCTAGGGTTTCTTGTGGCTCATCCTTCCAAATCCATACACTCACATACATCCCCAAATGGTTCATGACTCCCCTATTTATAAAACTTATGTGGGGTGTATTGAATATTCAGGAATTTGAATTTAAAAGGATGTTCAAGATTAATCTTTATTAATCTTGAAATTCAAATTTTAAAAGGACATTCTGAAATTCAAATTCTGAAATTCGATTTGATCAAATCATATCCATTTAATTAATCCAAATAGTGAGTCAATTAATTTAATTTATCTTTATGAACTAAATTCGAATATCAATATTAGTTATTTAATTTATCAAATAAATTAAATATTAAAACTAACATATATTAATATTAATAATATTACATATATAATATTATTATTGGAATTTATATATTCATACATATAAAATTCGAAAACCCTAGAATATTGAAGCTCGTGTCAGGTTGTTCTTGTGTGCAATCCTGTAGGCCCATATGAAGTTGGCAATAGGCCAAACTTAATACTATCCCACAAGTCGCAAGCAGTCTCTAGCAAGGCATTGCGTCTACCCAAATCACATGAGGATTGTTAACACGATGCAACCTTTCATGTAATCATGTCACGTCCCTTTTGTTACACGATATCTTGGTCAAGGATGAGGCATGTATAATGTCATCCTGTTATTCCTTACCATTATTTTCTCGATCCCTGAGTAGTCCAATCTTAGAAATGAAAAACACATTTCGCTACAATATGGCTATACATTTTTTAGATTGACTCATCAAGGGCCCGGTAATATCTCTCTACTAACACGAGGGACAAATGCCATCTTGATCATGCCCATTCCTCCACATGAAAACCCCTAAGCTCAATTATAGCCTTTATCATCACCCAATCAAAGATGACTTTAGACCGAGTCAAAACTCAGCAACTGTCATATAGGAATCTATGATGATCTCACGTCAATGGCGTTGTGACGTGATTATACATGAGATAAGCTTATGCCATAATCCTTGCAGCTTTCTCATAGCGGGTCGATCCAGCACCTTGCACTCTTATAAGTGCCTAAGAGTTTGACTTGTATCTCTATACCTTATCAAAGTCATACTGGTATTATTTTATCTTTACTCATACATAGATAACTGACCAGGGAAATTTAGGAAAATCTTCATAATTTGCCTATGGATACAATTATTATAATAAATATACAAAAGCTATGATAATTAAAAGGGAGAAATACATTAAAATCAATAATGTCTAAAATACAATGATTGGCCCCTAGGGCGTAATTTCCAACAAGATATTCCACAAC
>JANTPZ010127991.1:0-17009 GCA_025593235.1 Vachellia pachyceras
TACTAGATGAAATGGTTTCAAAGTTCCTCGAGATATGATTTTAAGCTTTATATTGTGCATAATTTGATTTACTTCTTGTGTTTTAATAGTTGCATAGGGAATTATTATCTAGTTGATATGGGATAAACAAATTGTGAAGGCTTCCTTGCCCATACAAAGGACAAGAAAATCACCTAAGTGAGTGGCATAATGGAAGGCATTTATGATCTCCACAGTAGTGTTTTAATAGATGCGCTGGGCAATATTGAGAAGCCCATCATATTACTGCATTCGAACTCCAAACTGATATATAGTTGCTTATGAAAGACGACATGGATGATCCATTGTGGCTGAATTTGATGCAATGGATCAACCAAATCCCCAAGAGGACAATAATTCTATATTAACCATGGAACCACCAAATGATTGGAGTACTTTATGAGAGAATATGGCAAATGACATGTTTAATGCTTTTATGGTTCATACGATTGATAGATAATATGTACTTATTGGCCCTGTTTAGCAATACTTTTGAGGAGTCTAAAACGAGATAATCTTCTTCACGTATTTACCTTAGTTTACGTAAAAACACTTCTCCACCGTGTTCCCAAATGCATCCAATGTATTAAAAGCTACTACCCAAGTTATTTGAAAAGGCAAAGGAGATGCTAGAGCTAAAGCTTCTAGGTTGTGGCTTAAAAGCTAATTCTCGTATGATGTCTAGGTTGATGACATTCAAGAAGCAATGACAGCTTGTATATGATATGTTGCAAATAGAAACGCCTTCAATATAAAATATAAATAATTATAAGAGGTATTTACATCTTCATAATCATTAGTAGTTTTTACCTAAAACGCCCTTTTTATTTGGGTTGGGGGTAAAAGTACTTATGGTTATTGGATGAGAGCAATTAAAAACTCGAATTTAAGATATATGTAAAAAAAATCTGTCCATTTTAGCTAAATTAGTCATGGGAATGGCTAAGAAACCCTTATTATAAAAAGCCATTAATAAGGGATAGATATATGTTGTTTTTGTAACTAAGGTATCTTCTTATTGGTGACAGTCTTATTCAACGTACTGTCGAATATTAATTGTAAATGCATCTCACAGCAGGGATTCAAACTTTAATTTGTACAACATCCCGATGGGATCTTTAGCTAAATCTAACATGGTTGGTGGGCATTCAATATAATTATGATATGTTAAAATAAAATTTATTTACTAATTTACCCATAATACTAAATCCCTATTTTTCTTGACAATTCGCTATGTTTGGTTCAATGGATGGTAAGGGAGTGAGGTTAATTAAGGATAGGGAAAAGGTAGGAAATGTGAGATTATAAGCTTTGTGTTTTGGGAAATTTATTTTGAGATCCAAAATAAGAAACTTATTTACAAAAAGGTCCTTGTGGATGAAAATATTTATTCTGAGGTCCCAAGAGCTGGTGTTGACAACATGAGGTCCTTATATCGACAACAGTATGCGCTGGTGTTGACAACACCATGTGTGATGGTAATGACAACACCATGCGCTGCTGTTGACAATACCATGCGCAGCTGTTGACAACATGAAATTCTGCATTGGGACCTCAAAATAAATATTTTCATTCATGGGACATTTTTGTAAATAATTTGCTTATTTGGAATCTCAAACTAAATTTTCCTTATTTTATTCAGTGGGAAGATAAGGAAGAAGGATTTTCTTGTTTTGGTTCAAAAGTGAATGAGGGGAGCTAATTATAAGTTGACAAATATACCCTTTTATACTTTCATTTTTTTTGAGAATATTGCAATTTGATTATTCTAGCAAAATAGGCAATTCTTAAAAAAAAATGAAGATACCCAAAAAAGGCTGACAATTTTTTTAAAAAGATTCGAAATTTTTGAAGAGGAAAAAGTTATTGTTTGTTGGTGGCGTAAAAACTAGTAGTTCCATTTCATTGAAAAAAAAAACAAACTAGAGTGAACGTGTAATTCCATTTTCTATAAAAACAACTCAACAAGAGAGAGAAAAAGGTTTATATATCATGGGCAGAATTGAGATATTAAAAAAGAGATATGGACAAATTAGTCAAGATGTCATGAATTATTTCTCTCCAATTAAAAAAACACCACAAACAAAGAGGAAATAAAGACAAGCTACAACGATAGCCGTGGACAAGATAAATCGAGGGATGGAGAATTGTGGAAGCAAGAAGGTATGGACTGTTTAAATTTTTTTTTTCATTCATATCCACTAAACAAAAAATGTGCAGAAATATTTTCAATAAACATATTGTATAAATATTTGAAGAAAAAATGTAAAATTATGAATTTAAACGACTTATGCCATATCTCAAACTTACATAGTATATACGATGAGAATATATATGTATGTGTGTGATCTATATCATATATTTTTAGGCATTTAAGAAACTTCAAGTAAATAAATTTCAATAAATATGATGAAAATTTTAAATTATAAATTTTATAATATCTCAAAATTAAAATTTTTTATAACATATAACAAGGTTTGAAATACGAGTATGTATTAGAATTAGTTTTTTTTTGGTTGTATGAAATGTTTTGACATATACATGTGTATTTAAATAGTTCTTAAATTAAGGAAGGGCATGATGGTCAAAAGAAAGTTTAACGGTCAACTAATTATTTTTTTGGTTTGTTTATATCAAAGGGGATTATATGAAATCACGATATATTCTAATGTTCTCAGTGTTTAGTTGGTATAATAATGTATTCCGATGTAATTCTAATTACAATGTATTATAACAAATTAAGTAATCCCATTACATAACCAAAACTTTGTAATTTGAATTACAATATGTATGAATTAATATGTAAATACTTGTATATTTAAAAATTAACATTTATACATTTATACCCTTCATTTTCATTTTTAATAACGTTAAAAATCTTATTTCATTATTTTTATTTTTTTATAGATAAAATATAAATTTCATCCTGTGATTTCTTAATAACATACCAAACAAATACTTTATAATTATCATTGCATTACATTACATTCCCATGAACATATGAACCAAACAGGCTGTTGTATCGGTTTGAATGGATGGAAATGGAATCTTGAATGTATCATAAATTTGTCTAATATATATTTTAATTGTAAGGGAGATTTGTATGGATTTTCAAAATAGATGGGCCCCTCTATAATTCAGGTAAAATTTAGAGGTATTAGAGTATTTTACTGCTAAAAATTGGTGAGGTGCATCTCCAAGTAGTATACTAAAAATTAAAGTCCAAAATAGATGAGGTTTTTTAAGTCTTATATTAGGGGTTAATATATAAAAATATCCATAAGTTTTTATTAAAAGAGGGTCTAACACCATATACTTTTCAAATATACAAAAACACATACACATTCAAAGTGCTTGTTTGGGAACACCGTTTCCCAAACGGTGCACACATTTCAATATAAAACAATCTCGAAATCTGTAAAAACCATTTCGAAATTCATTAAAACCATCTCGAAATCCATAAAACCATCTTGAAATTCGCAAAATACCTCAAAATCTGTAAACTCATTTCTTCCAACGGACTTCCCAAACACACACAAAATTTGTGCAAAAGTGTTATAACCATGAAGTATAATATTACACTACTATTTTTTGTAGTGAGACCTACACTATTCTTACGTATGTATATATATAAATTATTAATTTATATTTAAAAGTCATGATATTTTACTGTCATTTTAAATTTTTATAGGTATTTTCGCACATCTGAACACAAATTTTCATTTAAGAAAGGCAATTATTTTTGCAACTCTATTAACTTTAACAGTACCGTGAGATAGGCCTCATGAATATTGTTCCTCTTTGGATCAATCTCTTCTATGTGCTTGTTTAGTTAAGCGTTTACAGGGTTCAAACGCACGTTCAACAGTAATTTTTTTACAAAATGAGATAATCATCTTTATATATTTATATCGATTTACGTAAAAGTACTTCTCTACTGCATTCTTAAACGGTCCCAATATATATTAAATTTTAAAATTGGAGTATTGATCAAAACGTAATTATTATGAGATATGCAGAGGATTAAACGACAGCGTAGGGCACATCGTCACTCCTCCAGGCTATCCAAAGTCGCCTACTGGTGAGGTCGTCTATAAATAAGGCTTCACCTTGCCCGCTCGAAAGGAAAGAGTGAGAGAGTACAGGGCCTCAATTTTGTTGTCTCCAAGCTGTGAGTTTCAATGGCGAAGCCTCGCAAGACGAAGAACGAAGATCCCAAGCCGGAGAATTCTGGTGCTGTAGTTCACCACCAAAAGCTCTGCCTCTCAATCGACATGGACAAGCGTATTGTCTACGGGTTCGTCCGTCACATTTCATGTTTCATTATACATTTTTAGGTATACTGACACAAAATTGGTGTTGGCCTTGCGGTAGAGGGGTAGTTTTGACTCTGGGATTTACACTTACAGGTACACTGAATTGGAAATTGCCGTGCCCGAGATTGGGATTGTTGGCCTGCACGCAGAGAATTTATGCATAGAAAATGTCTGGGTTGATGGTGAGCCGGCGGAGTTTGAGTATTATCCGCATCACCAGCAACATGTGGAGAATGAAAAGAGATGGAGCTCGGCATTTTCTCCTAGCTCTGCTGCAGATGTTGCAGGGTCGGTTTATTTGTCAGCGTTAGAAAAGGAACTGGTGCCAAATTTACTAATTAATTGCTGTAAACCTTTTAAGACTGACAATGAACAACAGGAGCAGCCCGTTTCTGAAAACGGGTTTCATTCCTCTGGAGAGGACAAGCAGGTTATTCTTGCCTTTTTCGACTTATATTCTTTATCTAGATATTTTGGATGCTTTACAATTTCTTTTTGATGCAATCTCCTCCTTGGGTTCGTCTCATAAAGATATTGCTTTTCTTTGTTCTTCAAGAATCACAGGGTATTGAGTCATTGGATTTTACTCTACGTTTTTGGCATGCATTCATAGATTACTGTTAGAAAGCAGAAATTTCGCACATGGCTATGTGTAGATTGGGCTCTTAGTATAGCAGATCAGAGGACAAAGTTATAAGTGCTAGCTAACTGTTTATATTTTCTTAATTTTGCAAAAGAAAAAACAAAGCACTAGAATGTATCTATCACACTGGAAAATTATAGATTATGTCTGTCATTAGTGTTTATCCTGGTGTGTTATTGGTAGAATGGGCAAAATGAGTTGCTTTGATGAGGTTTATTGTTTGTCTTTTCTCATGTCGGTTGATGTTGGGTGCAGAAGTTAAGGTTTGTACGAATTGATTATTGGATAGACAAGGCAGAAACAGGGATCCATTTCAAAGATGGTGTTCTTCTTACTGATAACCAGATAAGGAGAGCAAGATGTTGGTTTCCTTGCATAGATGACAATTCACAGCGATGTTGGTATGAACTACCTGTCTGCATTTTTTAATGTAATAATCTTTACCATCTATGGTTACTTAATGATCTTAAAATCTTTATTTTTATTTCAAATTTCAGTTATGATCTAGAGTTCACAGTTGCACATAATCTTGTGGTTGTCAGTGTAGGAACCTTATTATACCAGGTAATTATTAATGGTTTTGTTTCCCTTGCTGGTGCTGAAAGCTCCTGCAATGCTATTTTGAAGAACCAAATGCTGTTTACATGTTAACTACTTGAATTCGTCACTTTTTTTGGCAAGTGGGCTTTTTGACTTCTTTTCTAATATGTGGAATTTTACAAAAAAAACAATTGTTAAAATGCCTAAAAACAAAATGATGCAATGTGAATTGAGAAAGGGTAGAATGAATTGAAAATTTTATACGTGTATTCCTCTATACCTTTTATTTAGTGGGTACCTGTGCATATGTAGACAACCAAAATCAGGAAGGAAGAGATCAGTCTAGATCTTTGTTATCAATACTTCTGTATGAGCCAACTTATTGAAGTCCATGGGTGTGTTTGCTAGCTTACATCTCAACCTTCTCATTTTCTTCAGCAAGTTGAGAGTGTTTTTTCTTTCCTTAATTTCTTTTTTAATATAAAGCATGATGTGTTTACTTGTCTTTAGGTAGTGATGTACATTGAAATCAGTGGTGGAAACAGATTTTAGATCATGGGTTCGATAAAATGATTAGTCAAGTTAATAGATTCTTGAAGTGAAAAGATCTGTAATTCATGATTTTCTTATCTAGAATTTTTATGTTCTTATCTACGTTTCCTACAGTTGTAGTCCAAATGATGTTTTAGTTAACTTCAATGATTATTAATTTTTAGGTTTTAAGCAAGGATCATCCTCCTCGGAAGACATATGTATATAAATTGGATATTCCCGTTGCTGCTAGGTGGATATCTTTGGTTGTCGCCCCATTTAAAATTCTTCCTGATTGCCAAGTTGGTCAAGTATCTCATATATGTTTGTTACCTAATCTATCAAAGCTTCGGTGTACTGTGGAATTTTTCCATAGCGTATTCAGGTTTGACACACCTTAATTAATATATTCTGTGCTTGGAACTGCTTGCTTAACTTAGAACTATATTTAATTGATTTTATTTTGTTGGCATGCAGTTGCTATAAGGATTACCTTTCTGTAGACTTCCCATTTGACTCATATAAGCAAGTTTTCATAGAGCCAGAGATGGTGGTTTCATCATTAAGTTTAGGAGCTTCTATTAGTATATTTAGTTCTCAAGTTTTGCTTGACGAGAAGGTTATTGATCAGGTCAGCTTACTATTCAATTCTGCATTTTTAAAATTCGTTGCAGTCAGATTTTTTCTCATTTAGTCATCGCATTCGTGTCTAAGGTGAAAAATGGGGAATCCATTGTTGTGGAACGAATCATGCCAATCATGAAAAGAGTATCATGTCTGGACTTCATTTTGATTTACCGATGACTCAGATTATTCCAAGAACTTAATCATTGTGAAGACTTAACATAAGATGCTTAAGTTCCACTTTGAGTTGGATGGGATGCATGAGGTAATCAAGTGGTGTGGTTGAGATATTGAATAGTTGGGGATGTTGGAACCACACTACTTAAATGCCCATGTGGGACTTAAAAATCCCATGCCACTGAAGTCTCCATCACTCAATTCAATTCAGAATATATAGTAATATTATATGTTTTAAACATCGATTTTGTTGATTGATCATGCTATACTTAGCCTGTGAAGCTTGTAGGATGTAGGAGGTTGTTAAATAGATATAATCTGATTTCCTGTTTCAAATTAAATGGGATTCTTTTTTTCAAAAAACTTGAATTCATGTGAGATTCTGGTTGCGGGCTGATGTGCCACCAATGGCTTTTCTATGCCAATTTTTTTAAATATTCTTCTTGATCAATAAGTTGAGTTTTGAAGTGGTTTCCTGGGATCACCATGTGTTAATCATTGGTTATTACTTTCTCAACATTGATTATTTTATTTTCCCTGCCACCAGCTATGTGTTTAGCTATCTCTGTTATTCTGTTTGTTTACGATGGGTTAATGTATTTGCGTGATGATACTTTTCATGTATGCAGTTTGAAGTGAAGTTTGAACTGTCTTTATGTTTAATTGGTTCATTGAACTATGTCTTTTTCACGTGAGAATTTTCAGTGGATAACTTGTATGCTTCTTTGGATTTATGTTGATCAGTAGTTTTTTTTTTGGGTAACATATGTTGATCAATAGCTTTTGCCGTTACAGACTATTGATACAAGGATAAAACTTGCATATGCCCTTGCAAGGCAGTGGTTTGGTGTGTATATAACCGCTGAGGCAGCAACTGATGGTAACTTAGTGGAGTATATTCTTTTACTGCATTATTAGGCTTTTCATGTTTTCATTTCATGGTTTATTCTCTTCTGTTATCGTATTCCCATTAACACAATTGATATATGCATGCTGTCAGAGTGGCTCTTGGAAGGGCTTGCTGGTTTTTTGACAGACTTTTATGTGAAGAAACACCTAGGAAATAACGAGGCACGGTATCGAAGATACAAGGTTGTAGGAATTTGCTTTTAGCTGACATGTATTTTGATTGTAACTCTCCTGTGTAAGCGTATCCGTCCTTTATGGTCTGAGGTCATAGTCTTGTAATTCCAAAAGAGAAGGAATAATACTGGCTTAGAATCTCCTTGTTCTAACTTGATTTGTTTGACTGAATGGTGGATACATATTTATAGGGACTGTGGAACTAATTTCTTAAGAATCCCAAGAATTTGATAAAATTATTCTTAATGAAGGGAAAGACCAAAAAGGAACATAAATAGAAATTGATTGGTAATTATTGTATTTAAGATACTAAGAGTCTTGCAGAAAACTTGGTAAATATGCTCATATATCTAAGGGTATATGTGACAGGATTGGTCATGATTGATGACTCTTTTAGTTTTCAAGTTCCAGTCCAGGGTTGTTTTGATGGGTTCTAAATGCCTGTCATGCAGGGAGATTGGTCACTCTTGTTAATTGTTTGTGTTGCCTTTTCTTGTTCGTCTTTGTTAGACACTTCTTTGGGACTTTTATGATTTGTTGAGAAGGAAATTGCGTCCTATTTAGTAGCTAGTGAACTTGATCTTCTTGTTTCAAATTGTGATTTATTATGCTATTTGCATTTGTGTATGATCGTTTGTGCTATTTGTAATTCATCTGCAGGAAAACTGTGCTGTTTGTACAGCAGATAACAGTGGGGTGACAGCTTTGAGCTGTTCAGCATCTTGCAAGGATTTATATGGAACTCAATGCATTGGTTTTTATGGAAAAATAAGATCATGGAAGTCTGTAAGTTTTCTTTTATTATGCTCATTTGTTTCCATGTTTCGTATGGAATGGCATAATTCATTTTTTTGTTGAACTTTCTTCAGGTTGCTATTCTTCAGATGTTGGAAAAGCAGATGGGTCCTGAATCTTTTCGTAAAGTAAGTTTCCTTCCCATTCCTGGCTTTTTTGTCCGGGTCTTCTCTTATATTTTTGTTCAAGTAGGAGAAGAAAATTTATTATAAAGAAAGGAGTATGCAGATAGATGGAAGATAAGAAATCTTCAAACAAAGAAACAAAAACTGCAAGTACGAAGAGAATGCAACTGAATAAAGGAGAGCTTTCCAATCTCTTTGTATGGTAGATAGTGAATCTCTAAAAGGACCATATGCACAACGCTATAGGGTAGCCATTGAAATACCCTGTCTAATAGAGATCTATAGGGATGACGATACCATTGAATTTGCACGCATTCGTCCCCTCTGGATAAAGCACAAAGGCCCATACGAAACATTGCCATGATGCCAAATCCTTTATAAACAAATTTGCAGGAACTGATCAGGACATGCCAGCATGCCCAATTCTCTCAAAATATGGAAGAATCTATTTCAATGATAACTCACTTTTGGAGATTGATAAAGATGAGAGGAAATTCCAGACATTGAGAAGGAACATGATGATAGAAAGGAGATGAGGGAAATTGAGTAAAAAGGAGGGTGGTTGCAAATGATTATGAAAGGGTAAAGGGATGAGAAAACAAAAGAGGCTGCTACGATAACAGTTTTTCTTTTTAAAAAATAAATGTTGCCAAGCCTGTTTAGGGTTAGATGTCAAGCCTGTTTTGGTTTGTCTTGTTCTTCACTATGTCTTTTACATGGGCTAGAGTATGTTTCTTCAAGCTTGGTCGAGTTCACTAGGTTACAAGGTTCAATGTACAACTCTAGATGTGGCCATAACACATTTAAGGATGAATAGCCATAGGACCATGGAACTTGCAATTAAGGGTGCACATGGGTTGGGTTGAGTTAGGCTTCAACCTAGCTTAGTTCTTGTCCCAATTTGCAATTCAAGCGTCCAGCTCAAATGGTGCTCGACCATTTGGTGGGGTCGGCTATACGAATCACATGTTGCTGTTGTGCTCTATCGGTAGCCTAATCTTTGGATATATTGTTAGCCAAAAGGTCTTACTAAATAACTTTAGAGTGTTCTCTTCAGTCTTCCTTTACCCCTTTTCAGAGAAGTCCGTATTGTTTGATTTACCCTCCTTACTGATACATCGAATGGCCTTTTTTAAATGTGTCTGAACTTCCTTATGATTTTCTACCATTTTCTTTTCAAAATGCTACTCCTATTTTATGTTCATTACGTATTTTATCTTTTCTTATATGACGATACATCCATCTCAATATCTTCATCCCAGTTGCTCTTACATTATGTTCTTATTGTCCTTTTAATGCCCATTCACTGCCGTATAATATTGTTGGTCCTATAGTAGTGTGATAAATTTCACTTTTATCCTATTAGATACTTTTTAATTACAAATAATTCTGCTAGCTGTTCTCATTTAAACCACCTAGCATGAATTCTATGATAAACATTTCCATCAATTTTACCATCTTGTATAATTAGTCCTAAATATCTAAACTTTGTGATGTAAAACACACATTTAGATCTAATGCAAATAGGGGAAGAAAATGCAGAAACTGAGAAGGGAGAGGTAAAAACATAACAGAGGTGAGGGAGAGATTAGAAACTGATGAGAGGGAACAGATGTTGAGGGGGAAGAGAATTTGAGGGGAATTGAGAAAAGCTAAGCCATAGCAACATATTGTCATTCATCAAAGTCTGCAATACATATGCTTCCTTCTCCTATTTATAGAACAAGATTTCCTTCTTATGAAGTAACCTTGTTGACACCTTGCTCTTGTAATATTTAAAAGAAAAAAAAATCAAATTCTAGGTTTCCTTTTACATGAAGGAAAATAAAATAATATCTTATGGTTTCCCCTCTTGCTCGGAAACATCCAAATATGTAATAAGCTAAAAATCTTCGAAGTATAAGAAATATTCTGCTCCTTGCAAGCTATGACAAAATAAGCTGATTTCTTGAAAGTGTACCACTTATATTCCATCATTTCTCACCGCTTGAACGAACTCTCCTTTGGAGAGTGAAGTTTGATGATATAACTTCAATGAAACACAATGCGGGAAACTCATCCAAGTAGTATCTAATCTGGGAATCCTTGCCAACAGACAAGGTGGTGGAAAATGAGACACTGCAAGGAGCGAGCATTTTGATCATGTTGATTTGGAAAACCCTTCCAATGAACAAGATAGTTGTAGAGGTTATCACTGAATGAGAAAACAATATGCTCTTCCATAACCACAACTTCTGGATGATGTGCAGAATGAATATGATGAACTTGAAGAATAGGAGGGCAATGTGCAATAGATATCTGATGAACTCGAACACTTGTTAAAATTTGGAATGGCTTTGAATGTCATTCGTTTTAATGTCCAGATGTCAAAGATCTAAAGGAAAGTTTAGGTTTACTCATTACATGTAGTATACTGGGGGAAAAGTGTTTTTACGTGCATATCTTGAGAATGATACATATAAATATACAAAGAAGGGAACCGGGGAATAAATGACTGGTGACTCCTAATAAAACCTAATAAAGCCATAAATATTTACAATAATCATTAAGATATTTCCACATTTTTATACCCTGAATTTTTTATTTTATTCAGTTTGTATAATGGAGTTGATGGAGATTTCTAGTGATCTCTCCCTTGCAGTTTATGATTGGTATTGTTTGATTGTTGATCTACGATTATCCCTTTTCATGATTTTTATTTTTCTTTAGCAAAATTTTTCTTTGTTCTGTGGGTTAGGTGCCCAAATGAGAGAGCTGATGGTTATCATTATTTATATTTCTCTTTTATCTGTAGATTTTGCAGACGATAGTTTCCCGGGCTCAAGATAAAACCCGTTCTATGAAAACTCTTAGTACTAAGGAGGTAATTTGCTCATATTTTTGTATGTTCTGGACTATTTACATGCACACAGAGACATAAAACACTTTCCATTAGCAAATTTGTTTATACATTATTTACCAAATTAGTTCAAAGTTGCCCCACACATCGTCAAATGTAGATATTGGTTGAGCCTTCATTATTTATTTTTTCATGCTAGGTGTTGAGAATTGCTTATGTTTTATGACTATTATCATCACTGTTGGTGCGGTTGGGCTGATCTATATATACGATTGGAAGCATTGATTTATCTTGAATATGGAATTTGAATTTCTATGCAGCATTAAGATGATTTATGATAGTAGACTGGGATGACATGTTAGTCAATCATGTATATGATAGTACTCTTATGTTATAAGACATGTAAATGGCACTTAACATGACATTGTATGTCCCTGGGAATTGCATGAGAAAACCCTGGATGGTATGCTATTGTTGTCTAAATGTGTTTTATATACTCTTGGTTGTTGATAGAGCTCAATGGGCTGTACAATCCATTTAGCCAACCCCACTTGGAGAGAAAAAGGCCTATTGTTGTTTATATACTCCAAGCTAATGGAGCAGGAAGCTTATATGCGTACTAGCTGGGATATCTCATTTTTGTAGGTGTGGTGGATGCCAAAATTTTTTAAGTGGAAAGGAATAGATATTTGAGTTGGGGCCAGTATAAATAATGCTAACAAAAATACTTTTTGCCATCAACTTCTTGTAAATGTGCTTAGATCCATTGTGTACTTTCTAACTAGCTTAGCCCTTTGTTACATCGTTCTGCTTTATGTTTTTTTGGGTTATTTTGTGGTTTAGTTCTTAAAAATTTTCATTTTAATAACGTTTTCAATGATTTGGTTGTTGATAGAGTACAATAGCTCTATGTGATCAAATGCCGGATTCTACTACCAGCATTGATGTGAACTTTCTGTTTGGCAAGTTGTGCTTGAAAGTTTTTGCCTACTACAAGCTGTTCAACTCTATACAACATTCCTATTCACTTGCAAGTTTCTTATTTAAAGCTTGATTTGGAATCAATTTTAGAAAGATCGATGATATGTGTATATGTTAATGTTTTAAGTGATTAAACATTACTGTTTGATGGAGTAATTAATTGTCAACTCCTCACGTGGCCAGGGGTCTGTACTAATTAATATTCAACTGCTTTTGGTGTTATATCATATGCTGTTTAGTGACTTGGACATGCCAATATGAGCTAGATAAATCTTTTTCCTTCTTCCAAATTTGCTTTGTCTGACTCAGGGTTTAGTTCTTTAAATACGGTTATAATGTTGGTGCAACATTTTGTGTGTTTTGATATATTTCATATGCAGTTCCGACACTATGCCAATAAGGTGGGCAATCTGGAACGTCCTTTTCTCAAAGAGTTCTTCCCTCGCTGGGTTGGTTCTTGTGGATGCCCTGTTCTAAGGTGTAATATAAGGATGTACTTGCTACTATCATTTAATGTCCTGTTATTTCCATGTGCTCACTTGGTACGCATTGTTGTTATTAAGGTTTGGGCTTTCCTATAACAAAAGGAAGAATATGGTTGAATTGGCAGTGTTGCGGGGTTGCACAGCATTACAGAGTTCAAGGGCATCAATAGTTGATGTTAATCCAGAAACTGAAAATCGAGATGGAGATGTTGGATGGCCTGGAATGATGAGTATTAGGGTCTATGAACTTGACGGCATGTATGACCATCCAATTCTACCTATGGCTGGAGAAGCATGGCAGCTATTGGAAATTCAATGCCACTCAAAGCTCGCTGCTAGGCGGTTCCAGAAGCCTAAGAAGGGTTCAAAACCTGATGGATCAGATGATAATGTTGATGCACCTGCCATGGATGTGCGCTCTAGGTACATTGATTTCCATTTAGCCGTTATTGTACTATTTATAATGCTTACTGACATTGTTCTTTCTGTGATGTGCAGTTCTGAATCCCCTTTATTATGGATTAGAGCAGATCCTGAAATGGAATACCTGGCTGAGATTCACTTTAGTCAGCCAGTTCAGATGTGGGTAAGGTTGACATGTTGGCAATAGTGGGCCTTTAATTTTCTTTCCTATTCTTTTTGGGTTAATGTTGATTATGATTGATTTACTATTTAATTAGGACTGACTGAACATAATTCTGTGTTTGATTTCGTATTTATTTTGTAATTATTAGCCATTATTACATTATGTTGAGCTCTTGCTAAGATTAATTCATTCAAGTTCAAACTTACTAAATTGCTTCATTATAAACTAACCAAGCACACCTTTATTGCCAACTGTAATGCTACTAGACTATCTTTGAATTAAAGCTTGTTAATCTTCCCCATCAGTGTTTGATATAGACGGCCAAGATGTTTTCCCATGCCAAATAGGTCAGTCAAATAGTTAGCCCAACATATGATGACAAATTCATTGAAACAAAAATGCAAGATATAATGATGTTAAGATGAATGTATGGCTATACAAGACAAGATGTGTACTAATTATGTACAAAACTAAAATGTAAGCTACAAGTTTTTGTCTGGTTGATGATATATTTTTGGAGCTCTTTATATTGGAAATTGTACTTAATGGAGACCTATGAATTCACTTACTACCATGGTGGTTGTCTAGCTAGTAGAAGAAAGAGTCAAGCAACCATTGCTTTAACTTTCCAAGTAGTGAAAAAATGAAATGCAAAGTTTTCCTTGGAAGGTTATGGGATTCCCTTCCTACCTGAACCTTTCTTTCTCTGTTTCTGTGCCCTTTAATCATCTAGACCTAAATTGGGCTGCTGTCACTGGATCTCTGTCTTTATTAATGAAGAATACATCAGGGCCTAAATACATAAAATAAGAAACGTCAGCCTTTTTATAATTTAATCACACTTGTTATTGTTGCTGGTTGTATTGCGTTCTCTGTTTCATTTTTATATTAATCTTTTTTAGTATTGTCAATTTATTGATTATTGATCTAGGCAAGTTGACATCATTATTCAGATTAATCAATTAGAGAAGGACAAAGATGTTATTGCTCAAGCTCAAGCAATTGCAACCCTAGAGGCATTACCCCAAATATCATTTGCTGTTGTAAATGCCCTAAACAATTTTCTTACTGACTCTAAGGTTTGATTGCTTCCTGTTATGTCATATATTTCAAAAATTATTTTGTACCCTAATCTAATATATCATTCTTTTTTCCTAACTCAAGGCTTTTTGGAGAGTTCGGATCGAAGCTGCATTTGCATTGGCTAGTACAGCATCTGAGGTATTTAAATGATTGGTTACTGATAGAATCACTTTTGCTGCTCAAACCTACAAAAGAAAATCTAGGACGATGCATGAAAAAGGAAAACGACTTTCTGCTGGTCAGAAGTTCATAACTTTGACTTGGAGATTCATGCTTAGAATATTTATAAATTCATAAAATAATTCTTTAAACCCTGTTATGTGATCAACTACACTGGAATCCACCACCCAAATGTTTTTGGGTGTAACCATTCCACTAAGAGCGTAAGAGCAGTACCTATTGTGCCAAGAAAATCTAGGAAGATGCATAAAAAAGGAAAACCACATTCTGCTTGTCAGAACTTTGACTTGGAGATTCATGCTCTGAATACTTGTCAAATTCATAAAATAGTTCTTTAAACCCTGTTATGTGATCAATTACACTAGAATCCACCACCCAAATGTTCTTAGGTGTAACCTTACCACTAAGAGCATGATTAAGAGCAGTGCCTGGTTGTGCCAAGGTAACAGAAAGGGAATTTTTTCACAATTTTGCAGAAGCAAAATTGGATGCAACATGCTTTTCCAGTATTTACAGAACCAGAAGCTTTTCAGTGCTCAATTCACTACTTTCAAACTTTGCAGTACCAAGGCTCTGAGACTTAACATCTCTGTGTTTATTGATAGAGAGTGATTACATATATGGGACAGATAGGAGTGAATATAATCAAATCACCTAAATCTTTCCTATAATTTCAAAAATAAAGATTGATATAATGATAATAATTAGAATTCTGATTTGGAAGATGGTAACAGAATGTACACACACACACACACACACACACACACACACCTATTTATAGAATTGAACTCCAGTGTTGACTAGTTTAGGGTAATTGGCAGATTAGTGACCACAAAAAGTCTATGGTTTGTTTAGTAAAATCAGAATCTGCAAACTTTTTTTATTCTTCTACAAGATTAAAGACAACAAAAATGTTGATAATTGTTCTCTTTCAATCATGACATGAAAGAAAATTCTGACATTGTTTCTTATGTATCAGGAAACTGATTGGGCTGGTCTTCTCCATTTGGTGAAATTTTATAAGAGTCATAGGTTTGATCCTGATATTGGACTACCAAAGTAAGGCTTTTGAAATTATGTTCTCTCTTTCTCTAAGTTAACTTGAACAATATGAAGTGACTAAGGTTGGTTGCGTACTACTCTTGCCAGGCCAAATGACTTCCATGATTTTGCAGAGTATTTTGTTCTTGAGGTAATGCAAGGAGGTAGGATGTGTATTTATGTGATGTGATTGAGTGCTTATGCTTGTTTGAACACTATGTAGCATGTTCTGATGGACCATAAAATGCTGTCCCAACTCTATTAATTTTAACAGTATAGTTGTCATTCAGCTAAAAGTGTAGTTGTTCCACTAGAAGTAGAGCTACCCCCTCTACAGGCCTTTGAAGCCATTGGCTTCTCTATAATACCAATACCTCATTTCCACATTGACCTCCATGCTTCAATGGGAGGTTGTGCTTAAGTTCAGAGCTGAAGGTTGATGGGGTTTGAAGTCCATTGCAATATATGTAGGATTAGCATATAACTATATATGACTATCACCAATGAATAAGATCAAAATTTGGAACCCAAATCTCTTCTGGTTTTTGCATCCCGTCCACTTCCAACATCTTCCTTACCTGATTTCTGAAGTTGAGAACTGTGTTATTAAAAAAAAAAAAAACCTTGCTTTGATGCCATGGGATGTGTTGGAGAATGTCTACTTTATTGGGGTTTCTAGCATAATAGATAATTTAGTATTTATTAATTATGTATTCAGTTATTTAATTCAAAATTTGAATTATTGTTACCTAGGATATAGGGATTATTGTTACCTAGGATATAGGGATTATTGTTACCTAGAATATAGGGATTCTAGTATTCAGTTAGGGTTTCTCCCTTCTATATATGTACAACTCCTTCAATCAATAAATCAGATCAGCATTGCATCATATTATTTCATGGTATCAGAGCCCTGCCCTCATTGGCATTATGTCCTATAAGGACGCTCTCCATGGCCAGTC
>JANTPZ010127995.1:0-11718 GCA_025593235.1 Vachellia pachyceras
TTCCCAATTTTTGGGAAAATCGCCTTAATTGTACACTGGATAATAATTTTATCAAATACTATATAATTCACTGGATTTTCCATATTTTTCTCCAAATTTTTGAAGAGCTCCTTGTACCTTAAATAATTACTTTTCCCTTTTTCTCCCTTCAAAATTATATAAATAAAAATCTAATTTGAATTTGGAAAATCCGTGTTTCGTCATTGTGATCCGTAAGTAGAGATCTATCTATTGGGCATATGTAAATTTTCTGATATTTTGGTCAACTGGTTGACTTTTGACTTTGACTTTGAATTTTCTTTTGTCAAATGACCAAAATGCCCTTCAACTTTCTCATAATTACCATTTTGCCCTTACTTTCTCTACTTTTTCCAAAATTACTATTTTGCCCTTACTTTTGATACTAAAAGACCTTTATGCCCTTGATCTTTTATTAAATGACATATGGGTCCCTTCCTATAAGGTTTCCCATCCTCATTTTGCTTCTAGGGCAAATATACTTAATTTTGGAATTCACACGAAACTCCGTACCTGAACTTTCGGCCTTTAATCTTTCTTTCTTTTTGAGATATCTACTTCTCGTCTCTAATTCATCATCTTAATCGTCAGATTAGCCTTTATTTCATTTAGCATGAAATTATGGATATTACAATCAGCAACATTATCTTCTCCAGGTACTTTGCATATTTTGATATCACCTCTATCATTAATTTCTTTGATAAAGTGGAATTGCCTGAGTATATGCTTGGTCCTTTGGTGTGACCTAGACTCCTTTGCCTGTGTAATAGTACCACTATTATCATTGAACAAATATATTGGATTTGAGATGGCATGTACCACCTCTAGTTTAGTAATGAACTCTACGATCAAAATGGCTTCTTTAGTTGCATCTGATGCTACTATAAACTTGGCATCTGTTGTAGAATCAGCTACAGTACTTTACTTAAAGCTCTTCTAGTTTACCGTGCCACCATTAAACAAGAACACGTATCCTGACTGCAGTCTAAGATCATCTTGGTCAGTATGGAAACTCGTGTCTGTGTAACTAGTTACACAGAGTTCATCATCCAAACCACTGTATACTAATAACAAGTCATTAGTACTTCTCAAGTACTTAAGGATATTCTTGAAAGCAGTCCAATGACCCTTACTAGGATCTTGCTGGTATCCGCTAGTCATACTTAAAGGCAAATGAGACGTTTGGTCAAGTACATAACATGACATACATGATGGATCCGATAGGCATATAGAACCTTACGAATGCAATCTCTTTGATTCGATATTTTAGGACACAGACCCTTGGAGAGATGCGATGAGACATGGGTATATAGACCCTCTTTGAAACCTGCATACGAAGCTATGCAATTTTTTGTCTATATATGTACTTTGACTTAAACTTATAAGCATCTTGGATCTATCTCTATAGATCCTAATTCCTAGGATATAAGTGGCTTCACCCAAGCCCTTAATTGAAAGTGACTTTCCTAACCAAGACTTGACACTTTGCAAGGTAGAAATGTCATTCCCAATGAGTATAATATCGTCTATATAAAGCACTAGGAATACAACTGTGCTCCCACTTACCTTCATATTTACACAAGGTTTATCCATATTTTGAATGAATACAAACTCTTTGACTACTTCATCAAAAGGATGATTCAAACTCTGTGATGCTTGTTTCAGTCCATAAATAGATCGTTAAAGCTTGCATATTTTACTAGAGTCCTCTGGACGCACAAAACCTTTAGGTTGTGTCATGTATACATGTTGTGATCTTCTCTATTTTCCTTCTGCGGTTCTATGATGTCTTGAGATTCTTGAACTTTTCGAGGTGCATTTTGCTTCAACTGGTTCTTTTAGAGATGAAATCTTTTTTAGAAAGACATCGTCTTGAACAACAAACAGTTTATGTTCGATGAGATTATAGACATAGTATCCCTCTTGGTCAAATCCTATTACTGTTTTGTTGGTAAAAATTTTAAATTAGACTAATTCACTCCCTCTTGGTCAAATCTTATTCTAATAATCTACATGCAAAATTATGGCAGAGAAGCATGTTGGATAAATTTTCAAGCCTAAGGATGTAAAGTTGCAAAGTTAAGGTTAAAGAGTATAAGCAGTTAGGATGAAGTAATGTGACCAATGGTCTTAATAAGTTGTTCATCCTTATGTCATGTGTAATGTTGAAACCATATTTTGATGATAACAAAATGGTTTCAGGAATTATGAATCATGAATTGTTGTTAGTTAAGTGTTGATTTTGAAACACTCAAGTTTTATGCTTTAGTAATCGAGTTTGGATGAAAGAATTTGGAATACTCGAGTACTGTGGTTTGAAACTCAAGTATTGAATCTTTGTTAAGTGTTAAAAATCAATACTTTCAGACAACACTCGAGTTATTGTTGAAAGTGTTGATAACACTCGATTGATGTTTACTGACACTCGAGTATTGTGAGATTAAATACTTCTGTGATTCAACACTTTGAATAAAAACTCAAGTATTTGGTTGAAGTATTGTAAGCACTCAAGCAATATTTTTGAAACACTCAAGGATTGATACTTAAAATGTTTTAAACTTAATACTTTCAAGTGAAACTCGAGTATTGATGTTAAAGTGTTAGCAACACTTGAGTATCGTGTTTTAATACTCGAGTATTGTGCCTTATTTTCAAAATGTTTTGCTTCACTTTAAGCAGAGTACTCGAGTTGCAGATGGAAGTATTGACAACAATCAAGTATTGTGTTGGAATACTCGAGTATTGAGTTATTTTCAAGACATATTACTTCACTTCAAGCAAAACACTCGAGTTATAGAAGAAGTGTTGCCAACACTCAAGTGCTGATCTGTAACACTTGAGTATCGAGCAAAGTTTTCAAATGAAAAGCAACACTTCATGCAGAATACTCGAGCATTTGTGAAAGTGTTGACAACACTCAAGTATTAGATTTTTAATACTCGAGTATCGAACACTCTTTTTCTCAAAACACAACACTTCCATCAAAACACTTGAGTAATGGTCAGAAAAGCAACAATACTCGAGTATTATGTTTCCAACACTCAAATATTGTGACTATTTAAAAGATAGCACTTCAAGTTTTCCTCTGATCACTCAAGTAACAACTAGAAGTGGTCTGAACACTCGAGTACTAAATCTGTAACACTCGAGTATTTGTGTTCAAATTCAAAACCTTCTGCAATGCTCTCAGCAAACACTCGAGTAATTTTAGAAATATTTCAAACACTCAAGCATTGAAAGAAAACACTTGACTATTATTCAAATTGCTTGGTTATCACTCGAGTATTGTAAAACAAAACTCGAGTCTTGCTTTCCTCAACGGCTATTTTTCTCTGACAGCTTTTTACCTGCTCTCTGATTTTCCTTATTTGTGATTAACAACATTTGAATCTCACCTGCCATCATAAATGCAGAAACCCAGAATCATAGGAAGAGAAAAAGCTGGTCATACTTCCTGCAGACAGATTGCATAAATCAGCCATCGTCACCAACATTCCTGAAACACATTTAATGCAGCATTAATGGCGAAGATAAAGAAGTGGTTGATGAGAGTAATGGGCATTTAAATGTCTCTAATGACATTTCATTACTTCTCATCTATAAAAGGACCAAGAATTCATTACAGGGAAGAGATGAACACATATTCAAGCATTCAAAGGCATTTATTATATCCTCTGTAAACCTTTTCAATATTCTTCTGAGCTTTATCATTTGCTATCCACTCTTTGAGAGAATTTCTTTGAGCATCACTTACTATAAACCTGTGAGAAATTCAAGGTTCGGACCTTGAATCCATTGGGCTATGAATTTGTCAGGAAACAGAGAGTGTGAGACTCTGTTTTATTGCTTATTGTAAGGGGGAGTGTGATTCACTTTTGTAAAGGCAATGTTGGCCTTCTTTATTACTGATAAGTGGATTGAAAAGCTCAGAGGTGCTCTGAGGACTGAACATAGGTTAGAAGGACCGAACTAGTATAAATCACTTGTGTTTATCTTCTCTTTACCTCGCTCAGTGAATTTGATTTTAATTTAGTGATTTTCAATTTAAATTTACAATTTGACTAATTCACCCCCTCTTGGTCAAATCTTACACTAACATGTAACACTCCTTATTTTTCCATATAAGCTTCATATTAGAACACCATTGAACCACTTTAGGGCCTTTAACCACTTAGAATAACCAAGGAAGTGAAAATAAAAGTTTCAAAACGGAGTTATTATTCACTTGGTTATTTTTCCAGATTTCTGGCACAACTTTAAAAAATCATAACTAATTCTGGAAAAGTTGGAATTGAGTGGTTCAAATTTTTATTTGAAGCTTATTAAGTGTTCTACAGAAGAAAAATACTTACTAGTTTCAAAACTTACCCAATTGATACAGTTTAATCCGTAAAAATGCACTGTTCATTTGGTAACTTTCCAGTTTTCCAAATTTATCACTCAACATTGGAAAATCATAACTCTTGATCTACACATCCAAATTTAGCAAACTTTGGTCATTTGAATGCTTAGGATGTGTAGTATTTAACTGGAAAGTTTCAAGACATTTGGACTTAATTTGCTTATTTTTAATTGCTATTCCAAAAGTAGGGTAAATTCTTGGGTTTTGGAACCCCTTACTTGAAAACTTAACTTTTCTCAAAAATTTACCAACACCTTTTTCTTGTTAAAACTCAACCTCATATAATCCTTTAACATTATTTAGAATTTAGCCCATATTCATTCATGCCTTACCATACATCCTTTTTACTATTTAAGTAGAGGTTTAGAATTACATAACTACATCAATTCCCACACCTTCCAACCATGTCACACAAAATTCCACAAGAACATCAAGCTATGCCATCTTCAATCACCATGAACTTTAATCCTACCCTTGCTTGTGCTTGTGTAACAACTCCTATTTTCTCCTTATTTCCTCATCTTTGATCACTTCAGAATCACTATTGGGCTTTGAATGACTCAAACTGGCCTTTTTAGTGAATTTGAAAATTTTTCTTTTTCTTCAAAAACGCTGTTACTGTTCACTGGCCCATTTTTCATATTTCTGGCCTAACTTTGAAAAATCATAGTTAATTCTAGAAAAGTCAAAAATGAGTGATTACAATTTATAAATTTAGCTTATTAAGTGATATATAGGGGAAAATACTCACTGGTTCCAATTCTTGCCTATTTGAATCAATTTATTCTGGAAACGTGCACTGTTCCAATGATTACTTCCAGATTTTTCCTTAACTTTAGAAAATCATATCTCTTAAATTACACATCCCAATTTCACAAAATTTATATAAATTTAAATCTCAGGATGTGTAGTAGTTAAATGGAAAGTTTTAGCTCAATCGGAGCTCATTTTCTATTTTTCATTTTCATGTGAATCTGGTCAGTTTTTCAAGGCCTTTGGAACCCTTTAGCTTAGAAACCAATTTTTCTTAAAATTCACCGAAACCTCTTTTTGGTTCATTAACCCATCTCTTTCATGCATGATTATTTCCGTACCATTCCTTGGTACTTTTAACCTATTTTCATTCATTTACCATCAAATATTCATATGCTACTTCATGTAGAGGTTTAGGGGTTACAAATCACAATAATCTTCAAATAGAGTTTAACAACTCATATGCTTATGCATAAAAATCATGCAAGCAAGAGTAACATATTCATTAATCAATAACCTTTTCCTTACCCTTACTTGAGCTTCCACCTACTTGGTTAGTTGGTGGGGAATGAGATTTGGGAATCCTATTAGCAAAACTAAGTAAACAAAAACATTGTGATTGAGCTTATTTCAACTTTAAAATAAGTGTATGATCATATAACATGTGACATATTCAAAATATGTTTTATATATGTATATGGCCATAGCAATCAAGGTCATATTTCATACATATATCATTCACTTCATTACAAAGATAATGTACCATTCACAACAAAGTTCATAAATATAAGTTTGGTTTAGTAGGTTTACTACCTCAAGATCTTAGCTTTTCCTTTTTCACTTTAGGGCTCTCTTGAATGACCTTCCAAATGGGCTCTTGAAGGTATCAACTTCCTAAAGATCATGTCATAATATCCACATGAATATCCAATCATCATAATGTAAGAAAACTTGCAAAAACGCAATAAAGCTCTTATTGCCCTTAAAGGACCCTTACAACTTTAAGACTTGATTTTTATGGTCCTTAATGCTTCTCAAATCCCTTCCTTATTTTTACCCTACACAAAACTTCATTTTGAAGCCATTGGAAGCATTAGAATCATCAAAATCCCACTCCTTCTAATTTTTACATATTTTTGAAGAAAATATAAAAAAGAAGGGTTTTGGATTTTTCAACTTTTGCTCATGAATGCTTGTGTATTCTTTCTTCCAAATCATGATTCAAGCATCAAAATACTCAAACACATTTTCCCTTTCAAGACCTCACATGGGCAGCACCTCTCCATAAACTTATGGTTTCCAAAGTTTCAACAACAAATCCCAACAACACCAAAACAACAACAACAACGATCAAACACTGTTTCCTACTTTGAAGAAGAGTTTGCAACCTTTGGTTTCTTTAAAAACCTCTCATTTTCCATTTTCACATTTTGAAATCCTTGCTTCTCATCTTCAAAAAGAGAGACTCATTCAAGAAATCAAACCATTAGAAAGGTGAAAGAGGTTGCAAGTTACAAAAAAGGAGGTTGCTTGGGCTTTACCTTGTGTGTGAGCTCTTTCTTCTACCTTGAGAGAGCAAAAATGTGTCTTGGGAGCTTGAGAGAAGAGAGAAAAATTCAGACTTGGGGGGAGCAAAAAGGTTTTTGGGAACAAATGGAGTGGGTTAGCTAGTTAAAATGTCTCTTGGAATAATGAAGGGGTGAGATTAAACTTGGTCCCCAAGGTTGTCTTGAATGGAGAAGATTATGCCACTTGTCAAGCTCATGTGGTGAGTAAAAAAGTTGTCATCATTACTCTCTAGCTTGGGCTCCAAGACTTGGCTAGGCTACTAGCTCTCCGGCTACTTGATCTGGTGGCACGCATTTCCGTAAAGTAGCTTTTATCCGGGTGACTACCTTTTTCATTGCCTATGTGGCATCATGCCTTAGCCTAAAGCATCCCTGGGTTTTCCTTATAACTCGTTAGGATTCCTTATTTTTGTGCAACACCGCAAAATGTGCTTCCGGCGACCAATTGGACTTAAGGGCATGGGAAATTTCTATATTTCCTCTGATACTGTAGCCCTTTTTTGTTCCTCAAAATTCTTCCTAGATTTTCTGTAATTAATTTTCTAAGAAAATCCTTTTTTGGGGCTTTCGAGCACTGTTGTTCTCTGTACTTCGAAACTGCCTACTGGATATCAAGTAATAATTTTATTAAATACTTTAAGACCCAACTAAGCTTTTCTCAGTTCGGGTCTTCGGCGTTTGAGGACTTCTGCTACCTCAAATAATTACTTCTCAATCCTTCATTCCTCTAAAAATCCTTAATTACAGAAATGCCCTTGCATTCCTTTCTCTTTCTTACTTTCCACATATTTACGAAAATGCCACTACCTTTCTTACTTCTCTCTTAATTATTAAAATGCCATCACTTTTCTACTCTTTCTTAATTCCAATCTTACCCTTGGTCAACTTTGACATTTTTGGTCAACTTTGACTTTTGGGTTGACTTTGACTTTTTGGTCAACTTTGACTTTTGACCAAATTACCAAAATGTCCTTATTATTTGATCAAATTTTGCATCCTAGGCCTTTTTATTCAAAATGACCATTTTACCCTTATTATTTAGACCAAATAACCATTTTGCCCTTTAGTCATTTTTACTTAAAATTCTCAAGACTAGGGACTTAATCTTTCTTTTCTCTAGGCATTTTTCTCTATATTTTTCCTTATCTACAGGTCTTAAATCCTTTCGTAATTTATTAGTTTGGCCTTTATACTGTTTTTGAAGTTTTGGATATTACAGCTTGCACCTACATGGTTAGTTGGGGAGGATGAGATTTTGGGAAATCTCAATAGCAGAACTTTCTAACACAATTTGTAAAAATTGCATGACAACTTTAAATAAAAGTGTGAGTTAATAAAATGTACAACATGTAACAATTAAATGCATATGACCATAGCATACAAAAACACATATTCACACTTTCATCAGCATAATTTCAATACAAGTCATGCATAATTCACTACACATTTTCAAAGCAATTTAAATTAAGGCCAAAAGGTTTTGCTACCTTATCTCTTTAGCTTTTCTTTGAGATTTAAGACTCTCTTGATAACTTGTAAAATTATTTCCTTGTACCAAACACTTGCCTACATAATTCACAATATCATGGCTATTAAACATAAGCTAATTCAAGGTAAGAAGCACTTTAAAACTTCATTAGATGTCCCTTTGATTTGACTTGAATCCTAGAGCATTTAAGCTTGTCTTATTGTTTTTTAATACTTCCTAATTCCTTGGCTCACATAAATTCTACACAATTTCTCATTTTAAAGCCAATGGAAGCATTAAAATAATCAAAATCACACTTTCTTCCACTTTACAAATATGGACGAAAATTGCTAAAGGAAGAGAAAAAGGTTTCTTTTCAAACTTTCATCACATAGAAGCATTTATTCTTGATGCCAAACTCATTTTCATGTGTTGTTTGGCTTAAATACACCTCTCCTACATCAAACAGAAATTTTGGTAGCACTTCCCCTTAGGGTTTTCTATTCCAAAATTTACAAAACAATCAAACAACAACCAAACAATCACAATACATATACCAAATTACTCCTTATAACACAAGGAGTGTTTTGCACATCATTATAGGCTCTAACTCTTCCTCTTTCTCACTTTCCCTTTCAAGAACACAAACTTTGAATCTTGAAAAAGAGAAGTTTATTCAAGATTCCAAGCCTATAGAAAGGAATAGGAGGTTGCAAGGATTAAGAATATGTATATACTTGGGTGGTAAGTCCTCTTACCTTGCAAGTTTGTGAAGATTTTCTTCTCTTGAAGCTCCCTTCAATGGCATCACTCTCCCTCTCCTTTCGTTTCTTTTTTTAGCGTGAAAATGGCTGAAGAAGATGAGGAAAAATCTGACTTAACTTATCTCTTCATAAACACTTGGAAGGCTAGGATTTATCCTTGCAAAATATCTTGATCTAATGGCTAATAACTTACCACCACATCTAACACTTCGCTTCATCTCATTGGTCCTTATAAAGTAGCCATTAATGAGTGTAACTAGTTTCTAGAAGATTGGTTACGCTAACCAAACCGATTACCATTCGGTTACTTCATCCGATTACAACTTTTACTGGTAAATGTAACTTTATTCCGGTAAATTTTTCTTTACTTTTTTGGAGATGTTTTATTTCTCTTTCAATCTCCATAATTCATTCACTAGTGAAAGGTTTATCCAAAAATTCCCCTGAAATTCGTCCAAAATTAACAGGGTAATTTTATCCTGTTGAAAATCCCTAAAAAACGTATTTCCGACAAGCAAATAACTTTTACGGCATTAAAAATTTCTGTAATTTTTACTAATACTCTAGCCCTTTTCCTTTCATCAAATTGCCCTCTGGATTATCAAAAATTAATTTTTGAATAAAATTATAATTTCAGGATTTTTGGGCCTTTTTCCATCCGTTCTGGAAATTCGCCTTCATCGTATATTGGGCAATAATTTTATAAAATATTATAAAATTCTCTTTATTTTTCTATGCCTTGAACTCAACTGATTAAGGTCTCTTGATACCTCAAATAATTATTTTTGGCTATTAAATCTTCAAAATTCTATAAATAAAAATCTAGGCCGTTTTCAGCAATCTGTTGAGTCTCTATTAATTAGTGAGTTCTGCTCTATCTTTTGGGTATCTGTGACTTTTTCTGATATTTTGGTCAACAGTTTGGCTTTGACTCTGGCTTTGTCAAATGACCAAAATGCCCTTATATTTCTCTTAATTACCAAAATGACCTTATTTTGTCTATTCTTTCATAATTCCCATGTTGCCCTTGACTTTTTCACCCTTGGTCTTTTGTTTAATGACGTTTGGGTCATTCCCAGGAGGTCACCCATCCTTACATTACTCTAGGGTGAGGACGCTTAATTACGGAGTTTTTAAAAGAATTCAAACTATTAAGGTCATGTTAACTTTAATCTTTTTATTCCAACAACATCTACTTTTTCTGTACTTTCTATCATGGGTTCTAACTTGGCTTTTGATTATCGGTTTGACCCTTTATGGCTAATGACCTTATTACCCTTGGTCTTTGTACTTAATGACATTTACGTCCTTGGCTTACATTCTTAGTAATTTTAAAGCCTTAGGACTAAATTGACTAGGGTCTCTTTGGTCCATTGACATATTCTCTTTCTATACTTTTATTTCTGGGCCTTATCTTATCTCATAACTATTGGTTTGGCCTCTATTTCAATTGACAAAAAGGCTGGATATTACATGATGTTATTTAGGATCATTCGACATTAGAAAGGAGGGACTTGATACTCAAGAGATAAAGAAAAGTAAGGAGAAGAGTAGCTTAGTAATTATTGTTTTAATTACATTTCATTGTATTTATTACTTGATTACTTGCTTTGCTATGATTTGGATATTATGCCAAGGTGTGGATGATAAGGCTATGAAATGATGAAGATTTGTCTCTATGCTATGTTCTGTGATATATAAGGTATGCGTAACATTTTATTCTTAAGGTTAAGTTAAGCATGTATCATGTTTTTAAATGCATGTATATGATTATATAATAGTATATTATGCTACTAAGATTCAAAAGAATTTTACCCAATAAATGTAACCAAACCCTATGGTTTAAAGCAACCATACCTCAATTGGATCAAGTAGAGAAGAAGACAGAAGGAGATTGCTTGAAGGTTGTGTAAGTGCTTAATGAGCATTTTGTTGAAGGTTGTAAATACCCATAAGGGTTTTATATGTGGCCTATGAATGATAACATGTGTAGATGGAGATTCTATTTTCAAGCTTACTAGAATAGGTCAAAAATGCTCCAAGGGCATTAATATTGCAAATTAAATCAACCATACCTCAAATGGATCAAGTATGAACATATGGAGATAAAAGTCAACAAAGATTGGACTTAAAGTTGATTATCGTGTTTGTTGAAAATTTTGCCCTAGGGGCCAATCATTGTACCTTAGACATTGTTTATTTTAATTTATTTTCTCCATTTGATTATTATAGCTTTTACATGTTTGTTATGATAATTGCATTCATGGGCAAATTATCAAGATTGTCCTAAATGTCCCTGGTCGGTTATATATGACGGAGCAAATATGAAGTAAGACTAGTATGCCTTTGATAAGGTATAGAGAAACGAGTTAAAGTCATAAGTGTCATATGTGACACTCCTTAGTCTTTACCCTTAGCTTCATTAAATATCTATTTGGACGCACCTTTAGGCCTTTAGTGACTTAAGAGTAACCAAAGAGTGAAAAATAAAATTTTCAAGTTTAAGTCACTATTCACAGATTTTTGGGCCAACTTTGAAAATTCATAACTAATTGTAGAAAAATCAAAATTGAGTGCTTCCAGTTTCTACTTGAAGCTTGTAAGTTCCTTTATAAGGGAAAAATACTCATTGAGTCATTTACTTTCCCAAATGATACAGTTTAATTCGTGAAAAAGTACTGTTCATTTGGTCATTTTTCTATTTTCCCAGGTTTTTCAGTGATTTTCTTCAATCTTTGGAACATC
>JANTPZ010127999.1:0-25246 GCA_025593235.1 Vachellia pachyceras
GAAGCTCTTTCAGTATAGTTTCATATAAAAATACTCAATTTTTGTCATCACAGCCATATCATTCCCAGAATTTTGTCAAATACAAACTGTTCCAGATTTCATTCCAGAAACAGGACAAAAATTCAAATCTCTTATTACCCAAGTCCAATTAACCCATATGACCTATCAAATTGAAGTTTGATAAGTCTACTTTAATTCTGGAAAGTTTCATGGTCATTGGACAACATTTGACCACACAAAATCACGTTACAATTACACTACCTCCAGAAAATGAATTTCACAGCCCTTATTCTTTAACTTCCAAAAATTCCAATTTCATATACAAGCATCTAAAAATCATGAACACTTGTATACCCACACAAAAACTCATTTTGGATCCATTGGAAGCATCAAAATCATCAAAAGAATTCATTTTCATCAGTTTCCAGTCAGACCGAAACAGTGTACACATATTCAACAATATGAATTTTTCAACTTCCATCACTTCTACCACTTGATTCATGTTTCCAAACTCTCATTCATGCATGGGAAAACATGATTCTTGCTCTCCTATGCCAAGTGGAAAATTGGGCAGCATAACCCCTAGGGTTTCATCATCCCAAAATTTACAACAACAACCAAACAACAACAAACTATACACCATTATACTCCTTACAACACAAGGAGTGTTTTACATAAGATTATTGGCTCTAAACCCCACTCTTTCTCACTTTCTCTTGCAAGAAACCTAACTTTGAAACTTCCAAAAGAGAAGACTAATCAAGAAACTAATCCATGGAAGTTGTAGAGAAACTTGCAAAAACAAGGGGTAGAAGCTTACACTTTGATTTCTCTTGGAATTTTTCTCTTCTTCTTCCTCCATGGATGACGCCATTTTGCTCCTCTTTTCAGCTGGAAATGTCGAGCAAATGGGCTGGAAGAAGAGGGAATTTTCTGTTTTATTATCTCATGCATTATTGTAATGGAAGGTTGAGATTGAGTCTTGGAAATAAATCTCAATCTAAGGGTTGTTATTAGTCCACCTTAGGGACAATTGTTTGCTTCTCATTGGCTACTCAAAAGCTGTCATAATGGCTGTCATTATGGGGGTAAAAATCTGTTTGGACTTTGGTTACACTAACTAAACTGGACCCATTCAGTTACTTTTACCGATTACACTTTTTACCAGTAAACTTAACTTTATTCCGGTAAATCTTTTTCTACTTTTTTGGAGATATTTTATTTCTCATTAAATCTCCATATTTTCATCTTGAATATGAAAAAATCATTATTCCCAAAATACCCCTTGATTACCTCAAAATTTATAAGATTATTTTATCATGTCCAAATCCATGAAACAGAGCAATCGGAGAGCAAATTTCTTTTAGGGCATTGAAAAATACTATATTTTTCACTGATCCTCTAGCCCTTTTCCTTTCTCCAAAATGCCCTCTAGATATTTCAAAATTAATTTTTGAAATAATTATATTCGGGGATTTTTGGGTCTTTTTCACAATTTTCGGGAAAATCGCCTTAATTATACATTGAATAATAATTTTATCAAATACTATATAATTCACTGGATTTTTCATATTTTTCTCTAAATTTTTGGAGGGTTCCTTGTACCTTAAATAATTATTTTCTTCCCTTTTTCGCCCTTCAAAATTATATAAATAAAAATCTAATTTGAATTTGGAAAATCCGTGTTTCGTCATTGCGATCCGTAAGTAGAGATCTATCTATTAGGCATCTGTAAATTTTCTAATATTTTGGTCAACTGGTTGACTTTGACTTTGACTTTGTCAAATGACCAAAATGCCCTTCAACTTCCTCATAATTACCATAATGCCCTTTTTTCTCTACTTTTTGCAAAATTACCATTTTGCCCTTACTTTTGATACTGAAATACTTTTATGCCCTTGGTATTTATTAAATAACATATGGGCCCCTTCCTATAAGGTTTCCCATCCTCATATTACTCTAGGGCAAATATATTTAATTTTGGAATTCACACGGAACTTCGTGCCTGAACTTTCGGCCCTTAATCTTTCTTTCTTTTTGAGCTATCTACTTCTCGTCTCTAATTCATCATCTTAATCGTCATATTAGCCTTTATTTCATTTGGCATAAAAATTATGGATATTGCAAGAAGCCTATGTCCGTTACTCACATTGGCTGCGTTTGTTTACCGTCATTAATTCTTCATAAATGTTGTGGTTCAACTGCCACGCAGGAGGTCATTAATGCGCGTCTTTATTCCTTTGACTGCCTGACCTATTTAATGAAAGATATGCAATGTATTTATTAGGGAAGGTAATATTTGAAAAGGTTGGACATGACAAAAGGAAAGTTTCGGAGAGAGGTATGCTTAGCTGTCATACTGATATATTGTCAGAGAAAAGGTTACTCGAGTTATGGAAGGAATACTCGAGTGTTGATCAGATATGCAAGTGAAAATTTGAATTTTATGAGCCAATACTCGAGTTTTAGTTTCAATGCTCGAGTTTGTAAAATACTTTATGAAGTAACTCAGTGTTTGTTTGAAGTATTGCAGAAGTTTTAACTTAAGTATAAATACTCGAGTGTTGGAAACACTTTCAGTTGCTACTCGAGTGTTTAGCAAAAAGTTTGAAGTAAAGTCTTTTCAAATGTCACAATATTCGAGTGTTGAAAATATAGTACTCCGATATTGTTACTTCTCTTGCCATTACTCAAGTGTTCTAATGCAAGTGTTATATATCTTTATAAAAGGAAGCCTGATACTCGAGTATTTAAAAGTTAATACTCGAGTGTTGACAACACTTTCATTATAACTCGAGTGTTCTGCTTCAAGTATTGTTTCATGTTTGAAAATTCAGCTCGATACTCGAGTGTTGACAAACAATACTCGAGTGTTAGCAACACTTCCAACACAACTCGAGTGCACTACTTCAAGTGAGATTCTAAAGTTTGAAAAATAACACGATACTCGAGTATTAGAAAATCAATACTCTAGTGTTGCCAATACTTCAATTTGTAACTCGAGTATTCTGCATCAAGTGTTGAGTAGTGTTTTGAAAATAAGGCTCGATACTCGAGTGTTGTCAACACTTCTATGTCAATACGTGAGTTTCACATAAAAGTATTCAGTTATAAAACATTTTAAGTACCGATACTCGGGTGTTTCAAAACCATCACTCGAGTGATGATAATACTTCAACCTTATACTCGAGTATCTGCATTCATTACTAGAGTATTCTCAACACTTTCAACAATAACTCAAGTGTTGTCTAAAAGTATTAATTTTTAACACATAAAAAGGCTCAATACTCGAGTTTCAAAACATAATACTCGAGTATTCTTAATACTTTCATACAAACTCGATTATTAAGAAATATAACTCAAGTGGTCCATCATAAACACTTGATTAACAGCAACCTAAGCTTCATAATTCCTAAAATCATTTTGTTATCATCAAAATATGGCATCAACACGAGTTCCAAGGGTATTTATGGGATAAGAATTTTGCCATATTAATGAGGAAAATATGGATGTTAAAAGAGGAATAAAACACCTCCAGAAAAGTAAAGAAAATTTTACTGGAATAAAATTATGTTTACTGGTAAAAATTGTAATTGGATGTAGTAACCGAATGGCAATTGGTTCAGTTAGTGTAACTAAGTCCTAATCCCCTAGTTACACACATTAATTACTACTTTATGCCAACCAATAGGATTTAAGCAAATGTCAAAGTGTTGGCTTCATATCAACCGTTAGATCAAGTTGAGATTTCAAGATTAAATCTCAACCATTTAAGCATTATCACATGAAATTAATTAAAGTAAAAATTCCCCTCTTCCTCCTTCTCATTTGCACAACTTCTTGGCTGCCAAAAGAGGAAGAGAAGATGCCATTGAAGCTCCAATAAGAAAGGAAAAGCTTCAAGGTAAGAGGACTTACCACCCAAAACCATACATATTTTTTATCCTTCCAACCTCCTCTACCTCTCTAATGGTTTAGATTTTTAATTAAACCTCTCTTATGCAAGATTGAAAGTTAGGGTTCTTGAGTATGAAAGTGAGAAAGAGAGGGATTTAGAGGAAATAATAAGATGCAAAAGACTCCTTACATGATAAGGAGTAATTTGATGTATATATTGTGGTTGTTTGGTTGTGGTGTGAAATTTGAGCATGAAGTTACTGTTCACACAGCACTGTTTGGAACTGTTCATGAAGGAAAATGAATGATTTTATGATGCTCAATTATGGTAAAGTGGCTTAGGATTGTATTTATGCATGTATGTGAAGCTAGAAGTTGAAAACCACACTTGTTGGAATTTTTCTAGTCTATTTTTGGATTGCTTCCGTTCTTGGGGAAGGAACTAGATTTTGATGATTTTGATGCTTCCATTGTGTTTAAAAGGAAAAAATGTGTAGGGCATAAGTGAGGAAAAGTTTTGGGAAGCATTGGAAATAATGTAAACAAGTTTGAAGTTCTAAGGGTCTTGAAAAGAGCAAGAGAGGAGAAATTGCGTTTTTGTAGTTCTCTTGTCTTGTTGATGGCTTAAGAATGATGATTATGCTCTTGTGTGATGTTTAGGAAGTTGAAACACCAAAGAACTCATTGGGGAGGATTTACAAGAGAGCTTCAAATCTTAAAAGGATTAAGTGAACAAGGTAGCAAAACTACTAACTCTACTTAAATCCTTTTATAAACTTGATTATGAATAGTGCATATTTTATGATGATTGAACTTGACTCTATGTTTATGATGTGACCTTATATGCTATGGCCATATGAATAATAATGTGTAATTTGAACAAGTCACATGTACTTTGATCATACACACATTTTGAAAGTTTGTTAGTTAGTTTTGTTAATTAGTTTTGCTATTGGGATTTTCCAAAATCTTATTATCCCCCGACTAACCATGTAGTTGCAAGCTCAAGTAAGAGCAAGATCAAATTGAATGATGATTGAGGATTGCATGATGTTATGCTTTAGCTTGATGCATTATGTAATGTGATTACATAACATGTTGAATTGTTTCTAGTTGTTTTAAATTTGAACCCCTATATGATAATCATGGACATATGTGGATTCATTCATAAATTCTTCTAAAGAGGCAAGACAAGTTAGGAAAGTGATAAGAGGAAACTTGGAAAAAGTTTAAAGAGATTTACCAAAGTTTAGAAAAGCTATATTTTCAAGGAAAGAGTTTCAACACCCTCAAATTTTCCCTGTTTTCAAGTGGATAGGAAAAATAGCAAACGACCTTCGTTTCAACTTAAACTTTCCAGTTAAATACACCACATCCTAAGCTTTAAAATGAGCCAAATTTTGCTAAATTTGGATGTGTAGATAAAGATTTATGATTTTCTAAATTTAAGAGATAAATCTGGAAAAAGGAAAAGTGACCATTTGAATAGTACTTTTTCACAGAATTAACTGTATCAAATGGGCAGGTCTTGAAACTAGTGACTATTTTTCCCCTGTAGATAACTTTATAAGCTTCAAATATAAATTGGAACCACTCAATTTGATATTTCTAGAATTAGTTATGATTTTTCAAAGTTGTGCCATAAATATGGAAATTGACCAAATGAATAATAAACCATTTTTGAAAATTTTCAATTTCACTTCTTTGGTCGATTTGAGTTATCTAAGGCTCAAAAGTGCTTCATTAGTGATATATTATGAAGCTTATAGGGGAAAATAAGGAGTGTTACATAAGAAGTTCAAGGGCATTTTGGTAAATAAGTAAAAGTCAAAGGGCATTTTAACCAAAATTTGACCAAAATATCAGAAAATTTTACAAAGTCCTAAAAGATAGAGAAAATTTACTAAGTAGGAATTGTTGCCTATTTCAGATGAGAATGACCATAATAACCTTTAAAAGTTATTTAATATTTAGATATTTAATAAATAAATAATTAAATTATTTAAAATGCCCAGAGGCCTCAGAAATCTGAGTAAGGGAATATAGCTAAGACATTTTAATATTTTACAAAATTATTCCTAAGAGAAAGCTAAGAGTAGTTTCCTCGGTAGAAAAGATAAAGTCCGAAAAAACCCCCAAAAATGGGTTTTCTTTGAAAACTAATTAGGGCAATTCTCGAAGTAGAATGGGGGACGAAAAATCATGGGGATGTTTAATGAATTTTGGGAATTTTTGATGACTCGGATAGGTTAAGTGAGCAGGAGATTCTCAAAAAAGTAACTCCGACCCCGATAAAGTAGCTTTATGTGACAATCATGTGTATTACTAGAATTATAGAATTTTTTCCACTAAAATTATTACAATCTCACCCTCCCAAAAAATAACATCCCTATAGTTAAAGCTCAAGTAAGGATAAGAGCAAGATGGTGGATGCATGTTAAGCCATCTTATCCAAAGGAGACATTGGAAAGTATATATTATGTTATGTGAATCATATTGTGGTTGTGGAACATTTGTATGTAAATATCTCGACCATCATGCAAGGTATGTAAATACCTAGACAAAGAATGTTGTATTGCAAGTAAAATTAGAGGCATGTAAGCAAGAAAGAGACTTGAGTATGTGGATAACTCAAAAGGGGTCCAAGCCCTTAATAAGAGATAAAATTGAGGTAACAGGGAAGAATAACAAATGAAATTCAAATTGTATGAAATTTTCCAAAAAATACTACACATCATAAACTTTAAAAATAGCTAAAGTTTGCTCAAGTTAGATGTGTAGATAAAAAGTTATGGTTATCCCAAGTTAGAATAAAAATCTAGAAAATTGAAAAATGACCAAATGAATAGTATTTTTTCACTTGTGAAACTGTGTTAATTGGTCCATAAATTGGACAAATGATTATTTTTCCCTTGTAGGAAACTTAAAGAGCTTCAATTAGAGACTTGAATCATTTGATTCCAAATTTTCTACATTTATAAATTTTAGAATGCAAAGTTGTGAATAGTGATCAGTGAATACTAAGCCCTATCTCTTATTCGAATGAAATACTTATTTTCAACTATGACTCTCATCATTTCATAGGCATTCAATTAAGAAAACTGGTCATTTGATATTCTTGATGTTTTCACTTGTATTTAGGAACGAACCATTTGAATCATAAACTAACTCATTCGAATAATATGACAAGTCATAGTCTATAAATTCAAACCAACCATATTTATTGTAGGTTCATCAAATTTACATTCAAATTAATGCATAACTCATTCAGATAAAGATATATATCAGTAAACTCTTGTTCTCATTCATATATATTGAGTATTCATTAAATTAATATGTTGGTGTAGGATTTAACCAAGAGGAGGGTGAATTTGTCACTTGTTAAAAAATTAAAATCATAAACGCATAATTAAAACAAAGTCACCGATAGAAAACAGAGAGAAGATGAATATGGAGATTTATCCTGGTTCGGTCCTCCTGACCTACGTCCAGTCCTCAAAGTTCCTCCGAAATTTCTAATCCACTAATCAACAATAACTTAGGCTCACTGGGCCTTTATAAGTGGGAATCACAATCCCCCTCACAAAACGTATTAAAATAGAGATAGGCACTCTCTGTTTTCTGACTCAATTCAACCCAACAGTCTCAAGATCCCAACCATGAGTATCTCATAGAAATACACTAAGAATTGGCAATTTGAACTCTCTAGAAAGAGCATATATGTAATCACTTATGCTCAATTGAATTAATGAATAAAATGACAGAGAAGGTGGTTGAATGAAATAAATGTCGAAAGCTTCTTAATTACATTGTTCTTCTCTTCTTCTGTCTTGAATGCTCTTTTATAGATGAGGCTCATTGAATGTCTGTTAGAGAGAGAGAGCTAGGTATTCGTTACTCACTGCTACATTCTCCAAGACTTTGTCATTAATGCTTCGTTTAATGCAACTTAACTGTCGATGGAATGACTGGGGAGATGAATGTTTATGCTTTGTGCTGGAGACATGCCTATAAATGTTTAATGAGTTAACTACAATGCATTTATGTGAGTGGCGTGCCCTATCTCGCAAATTGCAAAACAGTGTCGTTGGTAAACCTTGAAAATTGCCAAGAATTAAATTTATAGTTTCTAAGGGTTGTACGTAAGGTAGTAAATAGTGGTACACGAATAGCTCCGAAGAGAACGACCCTGGTGTTGCACCTTGTGCAAGCCTTGGAAATCACAAGTTTTTTTATCCATTTTCAAGGGTTAGGTAGTGACAAAGTGTTATAATCTGTGGCCTAGGTGGATTAGGCTCCGTAGAGAATGACCCTGGGGTCGCATCCTATAGTGCAATCCTTGGAAATCACAACTATTGTTGATCCATTTCTAATGCTTTACAACGATAAAAATTTTATATATCATCCGTAGTAGGATAAAAAAATGGTGTCGTTACCGGGGAGCCTAAGACATTAGTTTATGCATGGATGTAGCATTTGTTTGCTTATTTTGCATTCTTACTTGTTTCAATTTTGCTTCTATCTATAGTATAGATTTGACTTGTGCATAACGTAGCATTGCATTTTTGAAAATACAAACAAAGATACTAGTTTTCATCTGTATTTTGCATCTAATATCGAGATTTATCACGGCCAATTCTATTTTTATGTGAGAAATAGCTCTCTATACACTTTCACCGGGACTAAATTTTATTTTCACCACAACGAAATTTGATTTTCAATGCGATGAAATTTAATTTTGGCCTCTTTTTCTTACTGAACTATTTCTTTACATTCCATTTTTTCTTTTCCAGTGCATATATACATATCATATTTTCATCTTTCATTTCCCAGCTTCTTTATTTTATTTAAATTGAAATGTTTTAATTTATTTTACCCCAAATTCTCATTCTTTTGTAGGAAATATGGAAAATTGTTTCTCTCAAACTATGATCATATGTTGTGGATGAAGACTGGAGGTGAAGAGTGAAATCCTTGGGTTAAAGAACTACAACAGAGTGAACATGGAGTTCAAGCTTAAATATCAAGTGTCAACCGACATATGGAGAGTCCTCAAGCTCCTATACCTCTAGGTAATAATGTTCCTATATTTGAGGAGAATAATTAACCTCTCATCACTACTAGCTTTGTTGAATCTTCAATTGATGATAGTGAGGATGAGGTGGATGAGAACATTATTGTTGAGTGCCCTCATATGTTTGAAAATACTGATGCTCACTTGAATGCATGTTATAATGCTTTAATTGAGGGTGTTTCTTGTACTGTCACTGTGATCTGACTACACCACATATTATGAAACTTTACCATTGTCTAGCATTGTAAATGGATCAAATACTTGTGATTGCATAGGGTGCAACCCTAAGGTCGTTCTCTACGGAGCTTTGTATACCACTAGATACTAACTTGTGTTTAAGTTTGCTTTACAAATGAAAAATATTTTTAATTCAAAATTGCTAAGTACCTAGGTCATTGGTTGGCCTTGAAAATGGATCAAGAATATTAATTGTGATTTCCAAGGATTGTACAGTGACAACCCCAGGGTCGTTCTCTCCGGAAGCTACTATTGGTTTTTAATCCTTAGCTAATGAGTTTGCTTGTGATGCAAATGCAATTGGTTTTTAAATCAAACTATGCTATGTTCCTAAACTAATTATAAAATAAAAAATGTTTTTGTATTTTCTGGTGAAAGAGAGAGAGTAAAAGCATATTTGAATATGAAAAGTGTATGTGATAGTGGTTTCCTCTTGAAAACAAATTGCGCCATCATAGTTCACAAAGGATTAGGGAAAGCATCGACTTTCGCACTAAGTTTTGTAATTAAAAACCCCAGTAACTCACCAGGTCATAAATCTCATGAAATGAACTCCATAAGAACACTTAGTATGTGTACAGAAATCGCAAAGTGACAAAATCAACTCCATACATTGTTGACTATAAAACCAAGCACAACTAGGATGATAAAAGAGAACAACAAGATTTCATTGAATAAGCAAAATGAACTCCATTCTACTTTGTCAATCACACAACATCTCAATACACATTAATCCAAGTTTGGCTCAATAGAGACCAAGCATTTACACGCAAATTACATATTCCAACTAAGAATCCAAGTAATCTATAATGTAAATACAGATTGAAGACAAATACTTCCCTTTTGGTACTTCGAACTCCGGCTCACTTCATCTTCAAGAGGATGGAGATGCTCAACTCCTCATGGATGATGGAATTGAGCTACGTATGGATGATTGTGGCATGATAAATGGATAGAAGTTGATGAAAATGGAATAGGGTTTTGTGTGTGTGTGAAAGATGAAGAAAAATGGATATGGTGAGTGACTTTGCCTTTCCTCTCTCTTCTTTGCCACCCCCTTCAGCTCTTCTACGAAAAATACCCTAAATGGAATCAATAAACCATTATAGGTCAGATCTCTAAAGTTGGGTCATGTTATTTTACATGTGGAGTAAAATTCTGGTGATGATGCGCAATATTCGCCGTGTCGAACTTGAGGTTTCGCCGCGGTGATCACTCCCGAGAGTTCATGCCTGCTGATTGAACTTTAGCCGTGACAAACTATGAATTACGCTGCGACAAAATACTCCAGAGCTGCTTCCTCTTTCTTTTTGTGCAAAGTCCCTGAAATGAAATAGAAAATATTGGCTGCATCATTTGCTCATGATGGAATTTAAGCACAATAGCATCATTATTCGTGGCATATATACCCAAAATCACACTAATCCAAATCAACAATTCCTAATCTCAAATTAAGCACAAAAAGGGTAATGTATATGCTAAAATTGACACTAAGACTCTAGACATTCAAGTCAAAAAGTAATATAAATAAAGCTTAATAAAATTCCCCCACACTTAAACCTTTGTACTCTTGAACAAAGCTTTTCAAAAACTTAAAAATGATCAAGACGTCCAGAAAATATACTTATGGGTCAAGGGCTACAGAACTTTGGTAAAAACATTCATCAATGGATTAGCAATGATAATGGCAAAGACAAATGTAAATCAAACTCTAAGAGAATTCATTTCAAGAGACCGAATAAAAGAAACCTCCTCTCAAAAGTTAAAAGTGTCTCTCTCAGCTCACTATGCAAGGACAATTTTTTTCACTCATGGTATGCTTATTCAAATCTCTACCATACGCTTGTAATTATTCAACCTCTCTACCACAAGATCAATATAATGTGAATCAAGAGGGTTTTAGGATTTAATGTGGATGATGGGATCTAAAGATAGTAAAATGGAATAATGAAATTAAATTAAATTCTTGAATACATAGCACCGAAAGAGTATAATCATGTCAATACTTTTAGAGAAATTTATTTTCAAACCTTACATTTCTTTTCTCTTTATTTCATTTTTTGTATTTTTCTTTCTTTTTTATTTTTTCTTTTTTAGAATAGTTCAAATCCACAATTTCATCAACATATGCTTGCATATATAAGGATAGTTTTTCGATTGCTGTCAAGAGTGAATGGCTCAAATGGGTAGCAAATGATGAAATAATGAAGGGTGTGTGTTTGGGCTAAATTAATGGTTTTGAAATGGAGGCATCTATCATTTTCACCAAATATTGGATCATAAAGCTTTGATTAAGAATCAAGACAAGTTCTAGAGAGATCACGAATCAAGACATACCCACTCTAACCAAATGAAATTAGATCCAATTATCCTTATGATAAGGCTAATGTCTCAATTAAACAGTCTCAAGAACCAAAAATGCAAAGAGTCAATTTAAATTTGATCTACGCTTATCATTTGCTAATAACTCGAAAAACACGATTAACCAAAAGCTTTTATCCTTATAATCATGCATCAACCTCCCAATGCATTGGCTACGAAAATCTTAGTTTTACAAGCATTGCTCAGGAGTGTTAAAGGTAGTAAAGGTTAGAGGAAATTTTATTTAGAAATCCAAAACCTAATTTTTTATTTTTGCACTGAAGTTTCGCCGCAGCTAATCACACCCAAGAGGTGGTTCTGTGTGCAAGTGATTTTCACCGCGGTAAAACTCACCCGAGAGGCTGAATTGCTTTATTTAAAGATTTTTGCCACGGCGAACAACAACTTTGGTCATGGTGAAAATGATCAGAGAGCAAAATTACAATTCAATTCCTCTGGAAATTCACTATTTTTTCGAAAAATTTTGAAGAAACTTGAAAATTTCCCACGTTTTGAGACAAAAAATAGCCCAACATTATCCTTTAAAAATTTCAGTTGCATGTTAAAAATTAAAATGTTGCTTGGAAACACTCTAAATCTTAAATCTCTCTCCATACTTAAATCAAACATTGTCCTCAATGATTGGAAGGAAAGATTTAACAATCAAGTCGCATGATATTTGCAAGCATCATCGAACATTCAAGTATGCATGCAACGAAATTTGGAAAATAGTATAGGAAAAACATTCATATATACATATAACAAAAGCAACAAAGTTCACAACAAAATCTAGATTCAAACCCCAACTTTATCAAAGTTCAAACAAAGAGGAAAAACAAGCAAACAACTAGTCATCCCCCTGCATCACCAAATCTCCCTCTGAATCTACATCTGTAGCAACCTCATCCTCTTCAGTCCTCTCCGTTGTTCTGCCCTCTCCAGGTGGTCCAGCTCCTGAGGGTCCTGCATTGCTAATGTCATCCTCCTCTGGAGGAAGCTCAAAATACAAGCTCTTCACAAGCAAAGTGTCCATCCTCCTGTGATACCTCCGCTCCCTCTCAAACTACTGAAGCATCAAGACTCTGAACTGCTGGAAATCGGTAGCCAAACTCTCAAGTGTAACGAGGGCTGGTGAGCTGGATGAATGGCTAGTTCCTGCGGTACTGGAGCCTCCTACTCCTTAGCTAGCATATTGTCTATATCAATGTAAGGCTCATGCTGGGATGTGGGAGCTCGACGGATCCTTTTATAGATAAAACCAGGGAGAGGGGTAAACGGACGATCCTCAGGGTACTCTGGGATCTCCAACTCAGTGAAAATGTAAGAAATAAGATGTGGGAAAATGATGGCCTTCGTGGTTTTGGAAGTGAGGACGGCCTCACAAAGGCTAGCATAAATGAGGGTACACACGTCGAAACTAATCCGCTGCATCAACATATAAATGTAGAGTGCCTACTTCTTTGTGAGATTCGCTAAGTGGTTGGTGGGTAAGATGTTGCTACAAATAAGGTGAATGAATGGTTTCGTTTTAGGGTGATACTTAGATCAACGAAGGTACATCTCAGACCTACAAGAGTTATGCCAACCTTTCCTAGGTAGACATAAAGTCTTGGCAATAACATTTGCAGGAAAATTGCTCATGAGTCGAACGTAATCATCATGCTCGGGAATGCGTATACCGAAATGAATTCTGATGGTTTGGCGGCTAATGGCGTGCTGAAGCATAGTTCCTCGACAATCAATGAAAAGAGTAGACTCATGATGGCATATTGCATAAAAGTGGTGGACAAATGTGAGGTTCCCCTTGGTACGCTCGTGGATAAGGCTGATGAGGCCAGACTCAGTTACTTTGTGGACAAAAGGGTGGTCGACAAGAGTTAAAGGAAAAGAGTGTTCCTTAACCAAAGGGCACTTTTCTATAAGCGCTAAAACTTCCTCCAAGGTTTGGGATGGCTCAAGATCAGGGCTAGGGGGTCTATTACATTTTAGTCCTAGGCTTAGCTACTAACTAGGCTCACAAAATTTGAAAGAAAAAAAAAAACAAAACACAGGTGAAAACAACTACAGCTATCGTTGGTTGAAGCGAAAATTAGGGTTCGTCACGGCAAAAATAAACATTTATCACTGCGAATCCTCTTTTTCATCACGGTGAAAATCGCAGAACAGGCAACAGCAGTGACAAACTATGAATGAAAACAAAATCAAAACGAAACGAAATAAAAGGAAAAAGATGAAATGCTTACTCTAATCGAAAGAAATGAAGAGATGGGAAGAAACGCGAGAGTCACGGTGGCAAATGGTGAAGGAATGGCAATGGAAGAGAAAGCACGATAGTGACGACAAAAATGAAGGTGAAAATGAAAAGGGAAAGAAAAAATGAACTTAAAAAGAAAACTGGTGGGAGACGAAAAGACACGTTTTTTGCCGCGGTGAACCAAGGTTTGGTCTCGGTGAAAATATGAAAGGTCTCGATGTTGGCCGCATTGAAAAACATATTTTGTCACGGTGAACACTTCCCAAGAAGACACACAAGACAATCAACAAATTTGGCCATGGCAAAAATTGAATTTAGTCACGGTGAAACATCGCAGAGAAGTACATACACAGAGATGATAACACAAAAATATAAGACAATAGCCAGCATTCAAGCCTAAAACTTTAACAAATCAATATGACATTCTAACTCTGTAAACAAAACTCTGTTCAACAACAAACCTCTTGAAGATAATTCAATCACAAATTCAAAGGAGTTTATTGAATTCAACACAATCCTGCATATATGTAAAACTAAGCTACCACTATTGGCAATTGTCCTCTCCCACACATGAATCATTTATATTCACAACATAATTATTGAAAGCTCAAAACAAATGGCTAAGGAAGGGAAAGGAACAACCTAAAAATCATGGTGGCTTATGGGTTTCATCGGCTTCCCCATGCTCTTCTTTTGATTTTCCATGCAGCGCATGCACAGGTACAGCCGGTCTAGCTGATACTCTTCTTAATAGCTCTGTAAAATCAATTGAAATACCTCTCCTGAAGGTGTCATCACTGTTTATATAGGAGAAAGTATTTATGAACTCATCAGTTGGTCTCACAAAATGTGTGTATGGCAATGAAATTGTGCTCTCAACTGATGCAACATGAGTGCATTTTTTAATGGTTTCACAGGAGCAAAATGGGGGATCAGGGAGTTTAAGAAGAATTTCCAAATCATTATCATCAAATGATGCACATGAATAAAGATGTGAGCATGTAAGTTCTATCTCTTCATTAAGGGAATTAACACTCAATAACGAATAATCCTCATACGGATGTTTCATAGCCTCATATATGTTAAAATTGATATTATTTTCCTCTACTTCCATTAATATGCTTCCTCCTTTCATGCTAATAATAGTATTAGCAGTCCTCAAGAAGGGTCTACCTAAAATCAAGGTGGACTCGCTAACGGATTCTCTAGACATGTCTAGCACATAAAGTTAATAGAGAAAACTAAGTCTTTCACTTTCACAAGAATATTCTCAACTATCCCATCTGGATACCTAATCGATCTATCCGCTAGTTGGAGTACTATGGATGTAGGCATCAAGTTCTTGACCCCTAAGGCTTGATAAATCGACTTTGGCATCACATTAATTGCAGCCCCTAGATCTAATAACGCTCCCCCTATGGTTATTTTTCCTATGGTGCAATGGATGGTAAAAGATCATGGGTGTTGACATTTCACAGGAAGTTGTGGTTTAAATAAGGTTAAAACATTGGAGCTTACTTGGACTCTTTCATTAGGTTTAAATTTCCTTTTATTTGTGTACAGGTCCTTGAGGTATTTAGCATAGTTAGGGACATTTTTAACTAAGTCAAGCAATGGTATGTTCACTTCTACTTTACTAAACAAATCAAAAACTTCCTTTTAACTATTCTTTTCACCAAGCTTTTTATTCATCAAGTATGAATTCATAAAAGGGAATTCATGAATGTTTTATTCTTTACCTTTCGATGAGGTAGAACCATGCTTGCTTCTTTCCTTGTTCTTGCTAATTGTCCCTTGCTCCAAAACTCTTCTTTCTTCTTCTTTTTGTTCTGGTGAGGCACTCTCTTTTTTCAGCAACAATTCTTCTTTTGTGCTATCACCCCTCTTCTCTTTTTTAGCAACTTGTTGATTCTCTTAAAATTCACTGGCCTTTTCTCTTTTCTCATTTTCTTATTCATCATTAAATCTTACTTGTCTCTCACTTCTTAAATTGATTGCATTTAGTCCCTTGGGGTTGATGATGGTATTCAAGGGTATGGAGCCATTACTCCTTGCTTGTTGTTCAATCAAATTGTTGGAAAGTTGAGTGATGAAGGATTTTAAGTTTTTGGCTTTAGTTTCCCACTATTCCATCCTCTTCTCCAAAGAAGTGTATCTCACATCATTCTTTGAAGAATCTTGATGAATAAGTGAGGCAAGTGAATTGAATTGGTTGGCGGTGGAAGCCTTCTCTTCTTTGAGTAACACTAATATGTTTTGAAGTAGCTGGTTCGTATCCTCCTTTGGTGGAACACTCAAAGCTTGTTGTGTATTTTGAATGTTGGATTTAGAAGGTCCAGCTCCTACACTCTTTTGAAATCTCTGGGCATTGGCTTCTTCACCCTTTCAACTGAACTTTAGATTGGATTTCCAATCCTCATTGTATTTGTTTTAATAGGGATCCCATTTATAGTTTTGTCTCCCTTGATGCACTGCAGAAACTTCTTTGAGTTTGCTTGGGCACACACTTGAAATATGCATAACTGATCCACAAGTTTCACAACTTGGAACAACCAAATCGATTGATGGCGGTGATATATTAGCATTTAAGTTCTTCAACTCAACAGTGATAAGAGATAATTGGGATCTGAATTTACTTTCCAAAGAATCTACCTTTGATTCTAGGGTGTCCATTCTTCTATTATGTGCACTTGTATTTCCAATTTCATTGGCAACCCTAGTGTCTCTTACACTATATTATTGATGGTTCAAAGCTATCTTTTTTTATAAGCTCCCAAGCTTCTTTGGCGGTTAAATCTATTAATGAACGTCCAACAGTTGCGTCTAACATTCCTTTTTCTTGGCTTTTCAACCAATCATAAAAATATTGAACCAACTACTCATTCAATATTTGATGGTGAGGGCATCTTGGAAGAAGGTCTTAAAATGTATTCCAATAATCGTACAACGATTCATCATACTCTTTGCGTGTGGAGTAGATTTATTTCTTCATTGATGAAGTTCTTGATGCTGGAAACTACTTTTCCAAAAATTCTTTCCTCAAATTAACCCAACTTCGATAGGTACTTGCCACATGCCTTGGAAGACTCATGAACTATTATCTTGCCTTCCCTTCCAGTGATAGGTGGAACACCTTCCATAGTACTTGGTTAAGTGAGGCTCTAACGGGTTTTATGCTCTGTCAAATCATCAACAATGATTACAAATGGATGTATGGATCCTCTCCTGGCAAGCCATGAAATTTTGGAAAAGAATTAATTAAAAAACCTTTAATCTAAAAATTCACATCATAATTTGGGCAAGCAACAGTAAATGGATCATAATTAACGTCAGAGGTTGTGGCTTCTCTTATACCTCTTCTATTATTTCCATTATTATCCCCTATCTTTCTTCTTCGCCATTTCTTCTATTACTATTCCCCTATTGATTTTCATTTATTTTTCTATTCTCAGCAATGATTTCTCCTAAAGACTCTCCTAATATATCTACTTGTCCTAAACTTGACTCTCCTACTTTTATGCCTAATTCCCTAACTACCTTGCCTTTCTCTTTTCTTTTGTTGGCCTTACGTCTCTTCCTCAATGTTCTCTCAATTTTGGGGTCCTAAGGTTCAAGCTGATTCTTTTTGGGCATACAAGAGAAAAATTCAAGATAAGAGTAAAATTAAAACAACTTAAAAATGAATGAAAAAAGTGTGTGTGCATGTATGAACGAGTATGTACGAAAGAGATGTATGACTGTAATGTATGTATGTGTTAAAAATGAACTAAATGAAGTGTGGAAAATCAAGTTTGGCTGTGGCAAAAATGGATTTACATCACGGAAAACAGTACCTAATAGGAATCTCTCGTCGAAAATGCAATTTGAGCCGTAGTGCATGACACTCGAGAGGAATTTCTCTGTGAAAGTTCACGTACGACGCGGCGAAAAATGAAATTGGTCGAAGCGAAGATGCTAAGTTTATGCAGAATGTAGCAGAAACAAGTGTATCCTATATGTACTGCTAAGATATTAACAAACTAACCCTATACTATGAACAAAGATGCAAAACTAGCAAACAAAAACACGATCCAACAACTAATGGTACTTAGCTTCCCAGGGAACGTCGCCAAATTCTTGATCCAACTAAGCCACAAATTGTAAACTTAGGTTGTTGGTTAGCCTTGAAAATGGATCAGGAATATTAATTGTGATATTCAAGGATTGTACAGTGACAACTCTAGGGTCGTTCTCTCCAGAAGCAACTATTATGTACCACTAATCCTTAGCTTGTGATGCAAATGTAATTAGTTTTTAAATCAAACTATGCTATGTTCCTAAACTAATTATAAAATAAAACTTATTGTATTTTCTGGTGAAAGAGAGAGAGAGTAAAAGCAGATTTGAATACGAAAAGTGTATGTGATGGTGGTTTCCTCTAGAAAATAAATTGCGCCATCATAGTTCACAAAAGATTAGGGAAAGCATCGACTTTCACACTATGTTTCGTAATTAAACACACCAACAACTCGCCAGGTCAGAAATCTCATGAAATGAACTCCATTTCATGAAATCCTTTATGAACACTTAGTGTGTGTACAGAAATCGCAAAGTGACAAAATCAACTCCATACATTGTTGACTCTAAAACCAACCACAACTAAGATGATAGAAGAGAACAACAAGATTTCATTTAATAAGCAAAATGAACTCCATTCTGCTTTGTCAATCACAAAACATCTCAATACACAATAATATAAGTTTGGCTCAACCGAGAACAAGGATTTACATACAAATTACATAGTCCAACTTGGAATCCAAGTAATCTATAATGTAAATACAGATTGAAAGCAAATACTCCCCTTTCAGCACTTCGAACTCTAGCTCTCTTTATCTTCAAGAGGATGGAGATGCTCAGCTCCCCATGGATGATGGAACTAAGCTACGTATGGATGAGTGAGGTATGATAAATGGATAGATGTTGATGAAAATGGTATAGGGTTTTGTGTGTGTGTTAAATATGTAGAACAATGGATATGGTGAGTGACTTTGCCTCTTTTCTCTCTTTTCTGTCACCTCCTTCAGCTCTTCTACAAAAAATACCCTAAATGGAATGAATAAACCATTCTAGGTCTGATCTCTAAAGTTGGATCGAGTTATTTTTCATTTGGAGTAAAATTCTGGTGTTGATGCACAATATTCGCTGCAGCGAACCTCTCCTGAGAGTTCATGCCTGCTGATTGAACTTTAGCCGCAGTGAACTATGAATTGCGCCGTGGAAAAAATACTCCACAGCTGCTTCCTCTTCCTTTTTGTACAGAGTCCCTAAAATGAAATAGCAAATATTGGTAGTATCATTTGCTCGTGATGGAATTTAAGCACAGTAACATCATTATTCATGGCATATATACACAAAACCACACTAATCCAAATTAACAACTCCTAATCTCAAATTTATCAGTGTAGGATTTGACCAAGGGGGTGAATTGGTCACTTTAAAAATTTAAAGCTTAAAACATAAAAGTAAGAACAATGTCACCAAGAGTGAAACGAAAAGATGAACAAGGAGATTCATCCTAGTTCGATCCCTCTGACCTACATCCAATCCTCAGAGTGCCTTTGAGATTTGTAATCCACTAATCACAACAAATCAGGCTCACTAGTCTTTAAAATGTTGATTCTCACTCCCCCTTACAATATGCACTATAACAGAGTCTCACACTCTCTGTTTTCTCACCAAATTCTCAACCTAACAAATTCAAGGTCCCAACCTTTAATATCTCTCAGATTTACAAAGGAATTAAATGATACAAACTCTCTTGAAGAGTGGATAATGCAATCAACGAATCTCTCAGGAATAATCAATGGAATGGCAGAAAGTAGTTCATGCAGTAATAACGTATAATAAATTTTGTCATTGTTATCTCTTCCTGTCTTTAAAGCTTCCTCCTTTTATAGAAGAGTAATCAGCATATATCTGTTACTCAGATTTGAATATCCGTTAGAGAGAAGCTTGTGTCAGTTACTCTCATCAGTTGTGGTTGTTGAATGCCATAAATGCTTCATTAATTACGTGGTTCAACTGTTGTGCCAGAGTTCATTAATTACTTGTCTTCATTCCTCGGACTGCCTGACCTATTTAATGAATATTTTGCAAGGCATTTATCAGGGCATGTAACGTTTAAAAAGTATAGACATGAAATAGGAAAGTTTTGGGGGAAGAATAGGCTTAGTTGTAATGGCAAAAGTATGTCAAAGAAAGCATACTCGAGTTTCTCTTTACAATACTCGAGTGTTAGACAGTGAAACCCGTGTAAATTTGAAATTTTGAAACTTTGTAAACCACTACTCAAGTGTTTTAAGACAATACTTGAGTGTTCACAACATTATTTGAAGTTACTCGAGTGTTTGCTGAGAGTGTTGCAGAAGCTTTTGAAATTCAATGCAAATGCTCGAGTGTTGAAATTCTTGTACTTGAGTGTTAGGAATACTTTCAGTTGCTACTCGAGTGTTCAGAGGGAAACTTGAAGTGAAATCATTTGAAATGTCACAATACTCGAGTGGTGGAACCATAATACGCGAGCGTTGTTACTTTTCTTCCAATACTCGAGTGTTTTGATGGAAGTGTAGTGTTTTTGAAGAAATGGTGCTTGATACTCGAATATTCAAAAACCAATACTTCCATCTGTAACTCAAGTATTATGCTTTGAGCGTTGAGTGTTCTTTTGAAAACAGTCACGAAACTTGAGTATTATAACACAAAACTCAAGTGTTGTCAATACTTCAACACCAATACTCAAGTTTCACATGGAAGTATTCTGCCATAACACATTTTAACACCATTACTCGAGTGTTTCAAAAACATTACTCGAGTGTTTGTAACACTTTCTCTTAATACTTGAGTTTCCTGAGAGTCTATGATGAAACTCTCTATGGAAGACACCCTGCTGCCCAAACTAGATACTCTGTCATCTAAACCAGCCAGAGACCTCTGTAGAGCATCAAATTTATGCATGAGAAGATCTTTGAAGATGATCAGGTCCTTAGACAAACATGTAACTGCCACATCTAATGTCTTCCCTGAGAAGTGGTCATTAGCAGCCTGGAGCACGTCCTTGATATAGTTCTGAGTCTGATTCTGGAATGTAGTGACAAAAGTCTCTGTCATCCTCCTAAACTTTGTCTCCATGTAAGTTTGTAATGTAGCTTGAGCAAAGGATGGGCAGAGGATGGCTGAGATGGAGCATATGACGGAGCCTCATCCTGTCTTCGGGATGTGGCATATATGGTCTTCCTTTTCTTCACTAGCTGAGACTGAACATTTACCACATTTATGTTCATTCTGTGGAAGTGCTGAGCAGCAAACATGGTGGGATTCTCAATCTTTTCCACTATGTACCACACCTGGTGAATATCAAGGATATGAGAAACAAGGCAAGAATATGGTACAGTCATTCTTTTGGAGTTAGAAAATCTGAACCTCTAAATCTCTTTAAAGATAAATTGTCCAATGTTTTTCTTCTCCTTTGCCATAATGGATGCCAGGAAGTGATAATCTCCATGTGCCAAGTGAGTATAGTTTTTACTCTGATTCACTTAACATCTAAAATAGATTAGTGAATAGTCCTATGTATCACTGGCATAAAGGATGGATCAAAAGATAGATTGCCTAGACACTCTTCTCTAGGTCTCAACAACTCAAACATCTCCTTCTGAGAAAAATACTTGAATTTCTCATCAAACTTAAGAGTACCAAGATAGCTATTTATATCTTCAGCAGTTATACTTATCTGTACTCCTCTAATTTTGGTGACCATGGATTGATGAATGATTTTCCCGTTATCATCCTTGATTGAGTTGGATTTCATATTGTTGTAAAATATCCTCACCATCTTAGGGGAAAAGGACATGTTGATCTAAATCAGTTTCCTATAATGCTCCATATATTCAGTCACATCAATCCCTCGAGCCTTAATCTCTTCTAACTTCACATAAATTGCAGGACATAGATCACGATTCTTATATTTCAATTCATAATCATCATGATTCGTGATGTATAATGTTGAGTTTTTGTATCCTTCAGGGGGTTTACGAGTGGTTACCTTCTCTGATGCTTTCCTTAAGGATTCCCTATCGCCACTCAGTTTTCCTTTCCTCTTTCTCTTCGAAACCATCTTACCAGGATATATGCTTTCAGTTTCTGAGTCTGAATCCTGTGCAGATGAAGGAAAAGGGGCTGATGAAGATGTCATTGGAGCTTTTCCCTTCAAAATGGACTTGGGTTGCTCAGAGACAGATTTTTGTGCCGAGACTACAACTGTTCCCGCCTCCTCGGATGGCTCAATTATCCTCACTTTCCTAGATGATGCTGATTGGGATTGAGATGGGCCAGAGGATGATGCTTTGGTTCTTTTTGTGACATACCTTAAATTTACCCTTAGCTTCATTATATATTGATTTAGAATCAATGGGAAGCCTCAAAGTGATTAAAAAGTCTAAGTAGTTTACTTTGAAAACTTTCAAGTTTTTGAAAGTTATTCACTGCACTTTGGACTAACTTTGAAAATTCATAATTAATTCTAGAAAAATCAAAATTGAGTGCTTCCAATTTTATTTGAAGCTTTTAAGGTCCTTTACAAGGTAAAAATACTCATTGAGTCATTTTCTTACCCAAATGATACAGTTTAATTCGTGAAAAAGTACTGTTCACTTGGTCATTTTTCTATTTTCCCAGGGTTTTCAGTGATTTTCTTCAAATTTTGGAACTTAATACCTTTATGTACAAAACTCTAAATTCAGTGTTCTTTGGCTTTTTTTAAAGCTTGCAATGTGAAATATTTTTTTGTGAAATTTCATCTCATTTGGAGTTCCTTTTCTTTGTTTCACATTAACCCAAATTTGGGGTCTTCAACAACTTTACTACTACTTTCACAACTTCATACCTTTCCTACTTTCTTTCTTTAGGCATGCTTGTCCATTTCCTTTCTATACGCATAATTAAACTTGCATTATCCCATGTTTAGAGCTTGCTTTCACCTCTTAATGAACATCACTTAGTAGAGGTTTAATTATAAAGCATCATACAAACTTGAAACTAAAGGATCATGATAATACATATCCAAAACATCATCCAAGAAGGCATAATAAAACTAGCTTCATGCTTCATTAACCTTCTCCTTACCCTTTGATGAACTTGTATCTAGAAATGGTTAGTGGGGGAGGGTGAGATTTTTGAAAATCCCAATAGCAAAGCTTACTAACATAAATGAAAATTTGCATGACATGCTTTAAACTTAGGAATTAATGGTAACAATGCAAAATGTGTACCAAGCACATATCAATGCATATGGCCATAGCATAATATTACTCTACAAAACATTTCTACAAAATGTGTGCCAAGCACATATCAATGCATATGGCCATAGCATATGGTCATGCACATCATTAGAATAATTTCACAACATTGTTAGGTAAGGTTAGAAATCTTTGCTACATTTGTTTCTTAACTTTGCCCTTTACTTTGTGACTTTCTTGGCCACATGATCTCACTCTCTTGTACCAATTCTTTCCCTACACAATAGACAATATAATGGCTATCAAACACATGCCATTTCCAATGCCAGAAGCAAAGTAAAAACCCCTTAACCATTTTCTTGAATTTCTTGAACCCTAAAACATCAATTTGTCTTTAACTTTCTCTAATGCTTCCATAAACTTGGGACCACTTATACCCTACACAAAAACTCATTTTGGATCCATTGGAAGCATCAAAATCATCAAAACAATTCATCTCCATGCAATTCCAGCTTAAGCCAAAACAGTAAACACATATTCCATAATATGATTTTTTTTCAACTTCCAACCATTCTACCATTTAATTTATGTTTCCAAACTCTCATTGATGCATGGGAAAACATGATTTCAACTTTTCTATATCAAATGGAAAATTGGACAGCACCTCTCCTATTTTATCATGATTTTACAAATTTACAAAAGTCACAAAACAACTTCAACAACAACAACAACATCAATATGCTTCTTTCAACAAAAGGAAGCATTTGCAACCAATAAATGGCTTTAAATCCCTCTCTTTCTCACTTTTCTCTCAAGAACCCTAGGTTTTGAAACTTGAAAAAGAGAGGCCAAATTAAAATTCTAAACCATGGAAAAGGTATAAGAGATCATAAGGATAAAAATATATATATACTTGAAGGGTAATTCCTCTTACCTTGGGATTTCATGAAGCTTTTCTTCTCTTCTTCTCTTATCCATGGCGTCACTTTTCTATCTCTTTTCAGCTGGCTATATCGTGAAGAATGGGCTAGAAGATGAAGGGATTTTGCTGTTTTAATAATTCCCATTTAATGAATTAATGGGATGGAAGGCTAAGATTTGATCTTTTAACTTAAAAGAGATCTAAGGGCTATTATGGAGCCACATATGGGACACTTGTCAATTGTGACACTCCTTAACATAACCTTTAACTTCACTAAAAAGTGATTTGGAATCAAAAGGAAGCCTCATTATGGTCAAAGAGTCCAAAAGTTTCAATTTGAAAACTTTCAAGTTTTTGATAGTTACTATCCACTGGTTTTAGGACCAACTTTGAAAATTCATAACTATTTCTAGTAACATCGAAATTGAGTGCTTCCAATTTCTATTTGAAGCTTGTAAGTTCCTTTATAAGGGAAAAATACTCACTGAGTCATTTACTTGCCCAAATGATACAGTTTAATTCGTGGAAATGTACTGTTCATTTGATCATTTTTCTATTTTCCCAGGTTTTTCAGTGATTTTCTTCAAACTTTGGAACTTAATAACCTTCTGTAGAAAACTCCAATTCCAGTGTTCTTTGTCTTTTTTTAAACCTTGCAATATGAACTATGTGTCTGTAAAATTTCATTCCATTTGGAGTTCATTTGCTCTGTTTCTCGTTAGCCCAAAGTTAGGGGTTTACTTGACTTAACTTTACCATTTCATCAACTTTTCAAATTTCCAAACTTTACCATTTGAAACCCTAACTTCTACTTCTTTTTTAATCATGTTCAAGCATGTAATTTAGGTTCCTTAAATATAATATGTCAACCATATGTGCATATATATATACATCACATATTACATGCCAACTTGAAACCAAAACATCACATTAATACATAACCAAAACATCATCCAAGAAAGCATTATAAATTTAGCTTCATGCTTCCATAACCTTCTCTTTTCCCTTGGATGAACTTGCACCTAGAAAGGGTTAGTGGGGGAGAGTGAGATTTTGGGAAAATCTCAATAGCAAAGCTTACTAACATTCATGAAAAGTTTGCATGACATGCTTTAAGTTCATAACATAAGCAACAAAGTCAAATTGTGTACCAAGCACATATTCAATGCATATGGCCATAGCATAATGTTACTCATAAACACATTCAACTATGTCATAAAGTCATGCAC